>QRFJ01006826.1:0-74025 GCA_006176705.1 Cocos nucifera | reverse complement strand
TCACTTTTTTAACATGAATATCAATTGCTTACTTTAGGCAAATGGAAACCCAGTTTACTCGGTGGGAAACCCAATGTTTTTTTTTTTTTTTTTTAAACGTGTACCACTATTGAGTGTCTTACCTTAAGCTTTCTATTTGATCCATGTACCGAGTCCTTTGGGCCAGGACCTCCCAAAAACCAGTTGAGCTTTTATGGGTAACCTAGTATACGAATACCCTTTTGGGCCTTTTACCGTAGCTCGAATCAAATAGGCTACAAAGTTTAAGACTAGCTTTACAACGAGATTTCTTTGCCCTTCCCTCACCTTTTGATGCAAACTCAATGCTTTGCTTAGGCAAAAGGCTCGATTACTCAGTGAGAAGTACTTAGAAACTATTTTTATTAAAATAAATTTGTTATTATGAAGAAACGTTATAGTTACCTACCTCAAACGCTATACTAACAACGCTTAGACCCCTTTTCTTTATGAAATGCTAGTAGAAATACATTAAAAAATGCTCTCAAAAACAAAAACTTTTTAATTCCTAGACTCTATTACTTCTTTAATTATATCTCTTTTAAATAGCTAATTCCTGCAATTTGTCTCACAGATTTCTCTGATCTGTGTATCAAATTTGTTTATTTTAAACATGCTTAGTTTAATTCGATTCTTAAGCATATATCAGTTGTATCTAAATACTAAATACTAACTTTTTCTGAGGGACTTAAAATTTTCAAAATTTTAATTTTCTCATCATCCCCCAATTAAATCGTTTACATTGTCCTCAACTGGAGAAGAAAAAATTAAAAAAGGTGTAGTTATAAAGACACTCGGAGCAATATACATCTCAGACTATCATATTTGCGCTCACGCACATCTGCCCTTTGAAAATTCTAGGGCCTCTCACCCTCCACTCTATTCAAAATTATCCTATAAAAAACAATAAAACTTAGATAAAGAACTACAACTTATGATAAAAACTTAAATATTGGCGTCTTTGCCTTCCCCAACCAAGTACTGAAGTCTTACCCCATCTCAGTAGATACCAATGCCAGCTTAACTATACTCTATGTCAAATATTGGACTTGACCAAGATTTCCCCAATGACCTTTTGGATTGTCCCAATTCTCCCAGAAAGTTCTGTATCTCCTTGTCAATCTCATTACTTGAACTACCATTCATTTACCTTAATTCTTACGCGGTCATATATTTGTGATCGCCATCTCTCAGACCCATGGTCTATATTAAAGAATTTCTCTATTTTAGTTTTTCGTTAAAACAATGCTCATTGGAATGAAGTTTTTTTGTATTAGGAGTTACAAGTTTTTGATTCAATAGGTGTTGGAATGGTGACTAAAGACACGTTTTAATTTTTGGAGGTTAAATTAATTTTTATGATCTTGCTTCAAATAACTTCCATCTAAATATTTCATTACGTGCCTCTATTGATTGAGGATTTCAAGTCTGATGGCAATAATTACAGGCAAGGTTATCCTGTGAACCTGAATACTTCAAAGCGAGGGATTTCACTCTTACCTTTGGGTTGCCCTCTTCATTTTGCATGACTCAGATGATAGTTAGGTCATTTCTATGAATTTGGTTCAAGTACGGAGGCTCAAAAAACTCAGCAACTTCAAGTCTTCTCTAGTGTCAAGGTGTTATTTAACTTATTATTCCACTATATTTCTTGATCTCAAGGAAATGAATAGCGTTAACTTGATTAACCTGGTTTCCTTGGAATGCGTCATATCCTTTTGATTCTTGGGGTTGGGTTCAGTTAGCCTAGGTAGCCTTATTTCGTTCACGTTCACTTATGGTAGATACTAATCTAAACTCCAAATTTCCTAAGCGGGCTATGGCATCGAAATTTGAATTCAAAATTTGACCTAATGGTTTTGGCATGAAAATTGATTAAGTGTGGCATTATTGTCCAGCAATTAAGATTTTTGCGCTAGGATTTTTAGGCTTTTTCTCTAAAGAAGCTAAGTTTCTTTTCATTAATCATTAAAGCCTGATGGCTGGCAAGGTGTTTATCATAGGATTAAGCCTTGGTTTCTTGTTAAATGATTTGAACTTGGATTGCCTACATTTGGGTTTTGTGACCGATGAAAAATTTGATGATTCTCCAAATTCTGGATTGTTACAGTGGGTGCAATAGAGAATTGTTCAACAGTCTCTTGATATGTGGCATTTAATTTCACTTGTGCACATCCATTATCTAAATTAGTTTTCATTGGGAGGGGACATTCCTTAAAAGGACATGGTCTGGTGGCATTGCACCCTTGCACATATGGGTGCAGATACTTGGTTCACACTGGCCTGGTCCTCTGAAGTTAAAGGGCCTCTAAGTCTTATACGTGTCCAACATTGGCAATTTTTGGTCTTCTGCAGCTAGGGAGGATTCGGTAAATTCCACCTCTTAAACTTATGGATTTTTCTAAGTTCCTTAGTTTATTTCCCATTATAAACTTTTCTCAGACTAGATTTCAAAAATTCGCCAGGCTTTCATTTGATTCTTTTGTAATAAATTATCGCCTGGGACCATGGACTCTAGCAATTGTTCAGAAATTTGAGCTCTAACCCTTCATAAATTATTGTGGCATAGCCTCCAAATTTTTATTCCATTGGTGTTGGGCATTGGGTCAGAGGTTCTTGGAATTCGATCGAAGTGATTTCCAAAAATGATTCACTAGCTAGTTGATAGAAATTGATTTTTTCATTTCTATTTCTATGCTATTTTATGATGAAGAAAGAATATTTTTTTTAAAAAATATTCTCACAAAGCCCTCTCAGGTCATGATGATTGATCTTGGAAGACTATAAAGCCACTTTTTGGCATTATCCTTAAGGGCAAAATTGATTAATCTTAGTTTAATTTCCGTCCTACTAATCAGATTGGACCTGTGTAGTTTCATGATTGCAGCAAAACCTCTTCAAATCCCTAATGAATATATATGCTCCTCTATTTCCATAAATTTTGGAAGCAATGTTAATGATTTGAGGTTTAAGTTTCAAAGTTATTTGCTGTGGATTGGGGCACACCTGATATAAAGCAGGATTGGATGAAACCAACTGGATCATATAAAGTCCTTAAGCGGAATTTGAGGCTGAGATTGATTTGCTAAATCCATTGAGGTTTATAGGATCTGAAATAGGAACTAAATCCGGTTTTTTGACTAGTCAACCTGAAATCCTCTCAGCACAGGTGTTATATTCTTAATATCCTCAATCTTCTTTTTTTTTTTATTCTTATTATATTTTTATAAAAAAATATTTTTAAGTTCCTATAAGTTAATTTCCCTCTTTTCATACCCTAGGACACCATGTAACATAATTTCCATTATGCCAGAGATAACCTGCTATGTTAGGACAAATAGAGATTGGAAAATCAATCTAAGTAAAAATATTTTTTTATTTTCACACAAGTTTCAAACAATAATTAGCTTTCAAACTAAGATCAAGCCTAGACCTAGACAGCTCCTAACTGTTCCAAGTCAACCCTTCAAGCCCCTCAGATGTATAAGAATCCAACCAATCAACTAGCCAGATAAGTGTAAGGTCGGTGCGGAGTCCCTCCGTTGCTGTCCCTGCACATTAGACCTAAATTGTCGTTGATCCACAGGTAAGCCTAACCGGAAGCCAATGTATAAACACCACCTTTCTTCGCGCCCAGTCATCCTCCTCGAACCACTTTCTGAAACTAGTCACTTTTCGACTTATCCTTACACTCGGTTCCCAACCACTACTTACAGGATTTTCTTATCCTATTCGAGCTCGAGTATCCGTCGGGGTTGCATGCTTTCACATTGCATTTTAACAACTTACAAGTGCTTGAGGTCAATCGCCACGGACTGTTGGTTGGTCTGTTTTGTGGGGACCAAGGAAGGTTAATGATCAAATCCCCAATCTTATCTTGATTATATTGGAGTTGGTGCCCTTAGATCTTGATTTATAAGATGAATATAGCACACAAATTTTACAATCAAGTGTTCTATTGCAACTTAAACTAGATGACATGCAACAACTGAATTCCTGAGATCTTTACCTCTACCTCCAGCAACTCACAAAATAAAAATAAAATAAATATAAGCAAATAAGAAATTAAAATTAAACTAATATGAATGCATGCTCTAAGCAGTTAAGGATTTCAATAATTCTTATCAATGAGATTTTTAATTTAGGTTTAAATGATATAATTTTTTTAAAAATTAATTTAAAAAATAAAATAAATAAATAAATTAAATATACAAAAGAAAAGAGAACTAGGGTTAGGATTGATTCTCACACCATAGTAAAACTCCTGATTCTTTTTATTCTTTAATCTAACTTTTTTCCTATAAAATAATAAAAAAAATTAAGCAAGCAATATTATAAGAAATAAAAATTTTATTTTATAATTGTGATTTATAAAAAATCCAAGAGATTAAAAATTTTAATGTCTAGGTCCTTTTCGTGGCAATGGCGCCAAAAATTTGATAGGAAACGTGATATTTGTCATTAAGATACCATGTTTATCAGTTTAATCCAATGTTCTTTAAAATAATTAAAAGTTCATAGATAGTAGTGAGTCAGATTCGAATCCTCAGAAAAAGGTAGATTTTTAATATTTAAAATCTTTTGATTTTTAAAAAAATAAAAAAAAGGAGTTTTTTAATCAAAAGTGAAGTCGGAAAATAAAAAAGTCAAAAATTAAAAAGGTGTAGGAATTTAATACTTGGTACTAAGATCTACTAGTTAGATCTTAGCATCTATCTTTGCAATAAAAATAAAAAAAGTAATAATATTTAAAATATAGAAATTAACATTATAAATAAAAAATAAAAAGTATGAAATTAAAGGCATAAAAATAAATATTATATTAAAAAGAAAGTTCATAATTTAAACACTATTGTAAATAAAAGAAAATAAAACAATAGGCTGATCTCTGATCTTGGATCGGCGATTTGGGTGGAAAGTATATATGGTGTAGAAGCCCCGCTCTTCTTCTCGGTCATCAATTGCTTTGAAGGCAAGCCATCTACCCTACAGCCTGGCCTCTTACATCTCGCTAACTTCCAAAGCTTCAACCTTGACGCAAGAGATCCTTGATCTTACTGAAGATCTGGGTCCTTTTTATAAGCTGGAGAGGCTAGATATTTTTTTCTGGAGGCAATGTGGGACTAAGGGTTTGTTTAAATCATGAAATAGGCCAAACGAAATCTGAGTGAAATTGTAGAATTGAAAATAGCCCCTATTGAGTTTTTCTGTAAATTCTGACAATTGGATTTGGTGATGCCGTCCCAAAAATACCAAAAATTGACGTGTAATGGCCCAGGAATCCAAGGTCAGATTAATTTTCTACCTGTTGGATCGTGCTTGAAAAGGAGGAATTTATTGCCGTTGATCACGCAGCTTGAGTAAGTTTTTGATCACCGTCGGGAAGCCTTCTGGACCATTCATGATTGTAGATGGAATTAGTGCGTTGGCGTCTGATGGCGATCCGGGTGAAAATCAGCGCAATCGAAAAAAAAAAAATGGACATCCAATCCTGACAACAAACCATCATCCCGCATGATTGCATGTTTACTATTCGCATGGACGAAGCGTGGACCGGGACACCATCATGCCATGCCATAATCAGTGCTTTACTTGACAAATGCGCACAAATGCCCTATGGAGCCGTGATCGCACTTCTCTTTGTAAAACCCTTTAGGGGTCTAGGTCCACCACGATGGCAGGCTCTAAATTTGCCAGTGGTCTATTGAGCTGGCGGTCCATACTGTGCTGTAGACCGGCTGATTGGCTTCCCTGGGCTTGAGTCAACTAGCCGTGGATGGGCTTTGGGCGTGCTGGCTTGGTTGGCTTTGGCTTGGCGCAATTTGGATGCGGCCGCTGCTACGGCCACTCCACTTCTCTTTAACACTAATAACCTATCTCATATTTCTTCCCACTCTTTCCAACCCGGCTAGCCAGACATAACTCACAGCATTAATTTCTCTTTCTTCTCTTGCTATCTGACAATCAGAGGAGACCAGAGGAGGGGTTTCGGGGGCCTGGGAAGGTGGTAGGATGGGGAGGGGCCGGGGGTCCATTCCCTCGCACGCAAGAGAGAGAGGAGAGGGTGGGGGCCGAGGGGTTTAGTTGGGGTTGTCATCTAAGAGAGAGAGAAAAGAGAAAATAGAGGGTGAGGACTCTTTGAAGGGATTTCATCCTAAGAGAGAAGAGAGAGGAAGAAGGTGGGGCAAATGCGGGGCTTGTGGTGTTGTGGCGAGGTGCTGGGGGAGAGGAAACGGGGTGGGGGGTGCTGGGGAGAGGAGGGGCCTGGGGGGTGTCATCCATTATCGATGTCAGGTCGGGTTGAATCGGTAGAAATTATCATTCCTAGAATTAATTAAGAATATGATGAGTCATCCATTATCAATGTCAAATGTGGCAGGTTATTTTAGCGGTTGCAAATCATATATATATATATATATATAAATGAAGGAATAAACCTCCATTCATCATGTACCATTTTTTTCGTTTGACACGTGTATCAAAATTTTTATGGATGAAATTTTAATGGAGGGGTTTTGGGTTTTGGTGTGAGTGATTCATAGGAGAAAATTTTTATGGAGGGATTTCAGGTAAAAGAAAATCACACACTAGAAGAGGCGAATCTCCCAATCGAGTTCATCTCCTCTTCCGAGTTTGATCAGGAGAAGGATTCTAGGGCCGATCAAACTCCAAAAAATATCATAGAAGCCAACTTATAAACCCCCCGGTAGTCTCCCTCAAATCCTTAAACAATCATTGGCAAAGTTGCAAGGATTAGAGGGTTGCTTCATAGAGTATTTTCTGCAAATCACCATCAATTGACCACTGGAGTTGAGGTAATGAATCCCTATTCTCCTTCCTCTCCTCTTTTTCGATCTATAGCAAGTTTTTGATGGCCGGATTGAGTCGCCGGCCATCTTTCCTATTTTTATTTCCTTTTATTCTCTAATGGACTAGCTGCCATCACTGGGTTGCATCCTTATCTTGGTCGCCAACCGTCGAAGCAACCCCCAACTACAACCATCTTGCTGTCGGAGATAGCCACAGCCATGGGAGGTGGATCACCCCCTTCCCCTATGTCAATAGAGAAGAAGAGAAGAAAAGAAGAGAACCCTTTCCCTATTCCCCTATTTCAATAGAGAAGAAGAGAAGAAAACAAGCGAAGAATAAAAAAAAAAAAGAAAAATATATGAGTAGTTTATATTACAATCATACTTTCTTCATCCCTCTTCCTCCTCTTTTTCTTTGAATCCATGGCGAGTTCCTCTCTTCCCCAGTTTGGATCAATCTCCCTGTTCCTCCTCTTTCTTCTTCGAGTACATGACACCCTTTCTTCAAAGAAGAAAGCTGTCATGAACGAGGAGCTAATAAGAGAAGGTAGGAACTAAGAGACGATGAAGGTAAGGCCTCACTATTTGTTTTAGAGCATGCTATCAAATTCTACTATTTTTCTTTGTATTGTTGTCCAATGGGTGAGCATAGAAGATGAGTAACATTGGCCCAAAAAATTTCCTGCCTTTATTTGTAGTTCTAGGGTTCATGGTCACAAGCTCCAGAATTTTGAAGATAAATTGATGGATTTATATATGTTAAGACAGCCACAAGAATAAATTAGTTATCACTTAATTGAAAAGTTTTGATGGTTTCATGAATAAGTTCTGAATTTTTTGAAGAATCATACCATAAACAAAGAACCCCAAATGCCAGGTTCTTTTATCGGCAATAGAAATTGGTTAGTTTGAACAACACCTATGCTAATTTTGGCCAAACTGGATGACAAAAGGCAAACTTTGTGAACCAAAAAAAAAAAGGCAGAAACATTATTCTCAAGAAAAATTATCTGGTTTGCTCCACATAAATGTTCCAAATGAATCTTTGGATTTTCCTATTTTGGGAGATTACACAAATTATATAGTTGAAAATATAAAAGGTAATTTTAGTAGCTTACTACTTGCATGACTTATACTGTCTCTTTTATATGTATTTTGAATTGAAAAACATATACAACTATGAGGACACTATAGGTAGTGCCTTGGTGATCAAACAAGTATCTTAGAAGTCACCAACACCATATCTTGCCTTTTTTGTTGACGTAATTACTAGCAGGTTTTAGCCACATATTTCATGATATATACCAGAGAAAAATACCGCAACACCATTTGAACTTTAGTCAAAAAATACATTGACCTCTAAAGTTTAAATCTTATAAATTAGCCCTTCCAAATTATTTTTGTGTCAATATTATCCGATCATCTATCTAGCCCCTAAAACCATTAATGGACCAACTCAAAAGATGAAAGCACCCTTAATCCTTGAGTGCCTCCGAGTCTAATCACCAGCAATACAATCAAGGCTCTTTTTTCTATGCTTGCTTTGAGAGTGATCCAGGCTATCTTCTTTTACGGTGGAGTTGGATGGCATTGGGCATCACCATGGCTTGATCTTACTTTGGTCTTGGTTGCAAATAAGTCCTTAGCCTAATTTGGCCTTGGGTGGTCAAAGGCTTTGCATCCAGTTGAGTTCCTCTCTTTACATTCTCTCTCTTCACTCTCTCCTCTCTCTATCTTCTCTCCCTACCTTATCCTCTCCACTTTCTCATACTATAAGTTTCTCTCTCTACTTTTTTTCTCTCTTCACTCTCTTTTCTCTCTACCTTCTCTCTCTACTTTCCTCTCTACCTAGAAAAGTAATAAAAAGAAAAAAAAGAAAAAGAAAGAAAAGGATAAAAAAAGGAAAAAAGAAAAGACTAGAGAGTAGAGAGTTTTGCTCTCTTCCCTCTCTCTTCTTTCTACCTTATCTCTCTACCTTCTATCTCCATTATCTCACTTGATGAGTTTCTCTCTTATTTTGTTATTTATTCGATGTTGTTAGTTCTTAATTATACCATCATGTATATACTATATTTATTTTGTTATTTATTCAATATTGTTGGTTCTTGGTTACATGTAATGTCACTATTTCACATTGATACTATTAATTTTTCTAATAAGAGGAATGTTAGTATTAATTTTCATGGCTACCATCAAAAACTACTTTCAACTTGGATTTTGGTAGTGGGAAAATTTTTCAATTACAAGGTTAGAAATTGTAAGTTCATTAATTTGAGAATCATAAATGCATCTACTATTCCTACAACAGCTATGGATTCATCTCGATGTGGAAGACTTAAAAGATGGCAAATATTATCAGAGAAAAGAAATAAAAATCTTAATTATGTTGGAGCACAATCAAAAAATTTTTGATATAGATAATACTTTATCAATGTTGAAACTTTTAAATTATGAGTTTAGAAATTATAAGTTTGATAATTTCGAGATGATAAATGATTCTGCTATTCCAGCAGCAGCTATGGATTTATCTCAGAATGCAAGACTTAGAAGATGGCTAATATTATCAGAGAAAAGAAAAAAAGATCTTAATATTGTTAGAACACAATCAGAGCCTATTGAAAGTTAGTATTTTTTTCCTCCTATTTATTTTCTATAATTATATTCCAATAACTATATTTATTTTTGTTTAAAAAATCAAAACTTATATACATTACTTTTTAGAAAGATTTACTCAACCTTGGGATTTCGGAAGGCCTAATTGTATATATGAACAATGTGGTGCTATTATGTGGTATGAAGAAAGAATTATAAAATCTAAAAAAAATTTAAATTTTAAATTCTCTCTATGTTGTTCAGATGGTAGAGTGAAGCTACCACTTTTCAAAAATACACCTCTGATGCTTGATGAATTGCTTGCTTATGATGGTGGTCGGAGATCAACAAGATTCTGAGAAAATATAAGAATATATAATTTCATTTTTTCTTTACATCAATGGGATGAAATATTGATATATAGCTCTATTAATTATGGTTCAAGCCCTTTCCATTTGAATGGCAAAAATCATCATAAGATTGGGTTAAGATTGGGTTATTATTGCCTATTGAGGAAAATAAACCTAAATTTATTTAATTATATATTTATGATATTGATAATGAGGTCTCTAATAGAGTCAATTGTTTAGAAAAGAATTATGGATCAAAATCTCTGGATCTTGATATTGTGATAGATTTGATACAAAGTTAGACAACTACAATTTTTTTGCCTAGCTTTTCGAATGGCACATGATAGATTCCAAGAGTCTGATATCGCTAAGGTCAGACTTTGACTTTTGAGTGATAGAAATATCGATACAAGATAATATAATAGCCCTTCATGTTCTGAGGTTGCTGCTTTAATTGTTGATGATTTTGATATACATTCTTCTGGCCGTGATATTATTATTGAACATCAAACTAATGGTTTATATCATATTAATGAACTACCTCCCGATTTTATGGCAATGCAGTATCTGTAAGTTTTTTCATATGGTGAAGATGGTTTCTATATTGGTATTATAAGAAGAAGTATTATTGAAAAACAATAACAAAAATATCAAAATGTGAGTATAAGAGAATTTTATGCTTATCGATTACAATATCGAATATCTAAAAGTCATACGTTATTATGATGAGGCAGGCTATTTTAGTAATATGTTGTTGATTGCTATACTTGTATTGAAGAGAATCATCTTTGTTGGATTAGAAAGAACCAACCTCAACTTCGATCAGAATTATATTTTGGGTTGAAAGATGCTATTAATCTAAGAGGTGATACTCAAGCTTCATCAGTTGGAAAACATATTGTGTTACCCTCCTCATTTACTGATGGTCCTAGATATTTTATGCAGAATTATCAAAATGCTATGACAATTTGTTGATGCGCAGGTTATCCTGATTTATTTATTATATTTACTTGCAATTCTAAATGATCAAAAATTAGTTATTTTTTGAAAAAGATACCAAGTCAACAATCTTCTGAACATCCTGATATTATTTTATAGGTCTTCAAAATAAAATTAGATGAGCTTCTTCATGATTTAAAACATGAGAAAATATTTGAAAGAGTTATAGCAGATTTGTATTATTTTTATTTTTTTCTATCAATTTTTTATTATTGATTTTTTAATTCTCTTTGTATTTTTTATGTAGTTGTATATTCTATTGAGTTTCAGAAGAGGAGCCTTCCACATGCACATATTCTTCTATTCCTTTATGATAATGATAAATATCCTTCTGCTACAGGATATAGATCGTATCATCAATGCAAAAATTTTTTATTATAAAATTGATCTAATTACTTTTCAAGCTGTCCAATAATTTATGACTCATGGACTTTGTGGGGTTGTCAATCCTTCTTCTCCTTGTATGATCAATAATAAATGCACAAAATACTTTCCAAAAATGTTCAATGAAACAACTATGGTGGATGCTGATGACTTTCCAGTATATCGAACGAAGTAATAATGATAGAGTAGTTGAAAATAATGAAATATTATTTAATAATCATTATATGGTTCCTCACAATATTGACTTATTGATAAAATATCAGGCTCACATTAATGTTGAGTGGTGTTAATCATTCTCGATCGATTAAATATCTATTCAAATATGTCAATAAAGGCTCAGATCAAAGAACTATAATCTTAGAGAAAATTGGTGATGATTCTGATGCGAACAATGAGAACCATAGACCAATTGTGGATGAGATTAAATAATTTTTAGATTGCCATTACATTTTGGCTTCAGAAGCATGTTGGAGAATATTTGATTTTAGAATTAATTATCATGGGCCTGGTGTTGAGAGACTTAGTTTTCATCTTCCTGATCAGCAATCCATTATTTTTCATGACTTTGCTAACTTGCTCAATGTAATAAATCAGTCTCACATTAAAGATACCATATTCATCGAGTGGATGAAAATGAATCAAAGATATGAGGATGCACGAGCATTAACTTATACTGAATTTCTAATTTATTGGGTATGGCATAGTAATATGAAAGAATGGAAATGAAGATTGTCTAGAAGATGTATTGAAAGAATATATTATGCACATCCTGTAAGTGATGAGAGATTTTATCTAAAAATATTATTAAATATTATAAAAGGGCCTACATGTTATGAAGATATTCATACTGTAAATGGTGTCACATATCCAAATTTTAAGGATGCATGTCATGCTCTTAGTTTACTAGATTCTGATAAGAAATTGAATGAATGTTTGATAGAAGCTGGTTATTAGGCAACAGATCCACAAATGAGAGTTCTATTTGTTACGAGGCTTTTATTTTGTCAGATATCAGATCCACTACAACTTTGAGAGAATAATTAAAAATTAGTATCTAAAGATATTGTATATAGGCAGAGATAAATTCTCCAATTTGATCGATTGCAATTATCAAAATCATAAATAAAAAATTACTCTTTATGAAATTAAATAGCTATTGATTAAAGGTGGTAAGTCTTTGAAATATTTTTCTCAATTATCTTTGCCAGATGCAAGTCTTCTTGATAAAAAATAAAATTGCTTAATTCAAAAAGAATTAAATTATAATATTAAAAAAGTTATAGAGGAACATAGGAAATTGTTTACTGGTCTTAATAGTGAACAATTGGTTGTCTACGAAACTATTATGGGAGCAATTTCAGCTAATATTTATAGTTTATTTTTTATTTATGGACATGGTGGTACTGAAAAAACTTATATTTATAAGACTATTCTAGCTACAGTTAGAGCTGAAGAAAAAATTGCATTAGCTGTTGTATCTTCTAGTATTGCTGCTTTACTTCTACCTGATGGAAGAACTGTACATTTAAGATTTTATATTCCGATAGTTAACCAAAAAGAATACAGGGTGTGAGATTAAACCTGGTAGTTATGTTGCAAAGTTAATAATAAAAGCAAGTATTATTATTTGGAATGAAGCTCCAATAGCTCATAGATATTATTTTGAAGCTATGGATAGAAGTTTAAGGGATATTTTATGCCATGTAGATCCTGAAAATACATATAAATGTTTTGGAGGAAAAGTGATACTTCTCAATGGAGAATTTAGGCAAATTCTACCTATTATTCCTAAAGATCGAAGAGAAGATATTGTTCAAGCTTCTATTAATATATCATATTTATGGAATCATTATCATGTATTCAAGCTACAGACTAATGTGAGATTGATTAATGGAGAAGCTTCTATCATGAATGCTCGAGAGATTCAATAATTGGATACTAAAAATTGGTAATGAAGATATTGGTGAGGATGATGGGAACTACTTGGTTGAATTTTCATCAGATTTAGTCATCATACCGCAAAATGATACATATAATGATATAATACAAAGTATTTATTCTGATTTAGGTTCAAAATTACTTGATAGAGAATATTTAAATGAGAGAGCTATTCTTGCACCTACAAAAAAAATTATTGATGTAATAAATGAGAGAATACTTTCTTTAATATCTGCAAAGAAAATTATTTACTTAAGTGCAGACTCAGTTTGCAAAACATCATCTAACTGTGTAGAAAAAGATCTTTTGTATCCTACCAAGTTTCTTAATTCTTTGAAATTTTCTGGGTTCCCAAATCATGAGTTAAAGTTAAAGGTAGGAATACCAGTGATATTACTAAAAAATTTGAATCAAAGTATTGGTTTTTATAATGGTACTAGATTGGTAATTATAAGATTATTTTCTAAAATTATAGAAGCCAAAATTATCAGCGAAAGTAATATTGGTGATCGTATGTTTGTTCTAAGAGTAGTCTTATCTCCAACTAAATCTAAATGGCTTTTTATATTGAAATGAAGATAGTTGCCTCTTTCTATAGGTTTCGCTATGACTATTAATAAAAGTCAAAGTCAATCACTAAAGCAAATTGGAATATATTTGTCAACGCCTGTATTTACTCATAGACAGCTATATGTTACATTATCTAGAGTGACTAGCGAAAAATAGTTTAAAAGTGCTAATAAATAATGGTGAGCATTTCAATAATTATTGTTCAATAAAGAATATTGTCTATAAGAAGATTTTTTCAAATCTACTAGCTACAATTACTATATAAGGTCTGTAATTATATACCAATATTTTTATCTCAATTTCATATTTATTTTAATTCTTTTTCTAAATATATTAATGCATATTTATTGCAGGTTCTTAATCAACTTAAAGATGCAGTGCAATTTATTGAATAAGTTAACAAATGAGAGAGATAATTGGAAGATAAAGGTTAGAATTAATATAAAGAACAATAATGAACTTGTAAGTTTGGACATGCTCATTATTGATGAAGAGGTACCTTTTCTCCTATTTTCCAATATTTTTCACTCTTACATTTGCTAAAATTTTCTTACAATAATTATTGATACTATGTTTTTTGATTTGTTGGTCTGTTAGGGTAATCATATACATGATATAATTAGAAAAAAGATTGTACAAAAGTTTCGTATGCTTATTGAAGAAGGGCATATATATCTAATTACTAATTTGAAGGTTGTACACATTAATGGAATGTATCATCCAATAAAAAATGACAAGTCGATCCTTTTCCTGCTGACCACAACATTGAAGAAAATATTGCAATATCAGATATGTCCACCTCTACACAAATTTTACTTCATAAATTATGATGAAATAGTTAATCAACTCAAGAATCATGTCTATCTTAGTGGTTGTCATGTCTCGAACCCAGCACCTAGATCGGATACGTGATGGCCACATACTCTCTAGGGCAAATCCTAAAGAATATGCAAGGCCTACATAATGAGTCCACAAGAATACCGAAAGAATTAATAAATTTTAATCATATTTATTAATCAAACAAATCCATCTTTGTTCATAAAATTTAAACATATGTTTGGTATCAGAAAATAACTAATTAACTAACTAACTAAAGACTTCATCGCTCGAACTTCATGCCCAAACCGACCGAAACTAAGCATCCTGTAAATCTAAGAGAGAAGAGAAAGAAGGATTGTTAGCTTTATAGCCCAGTAAGAATTTTCCACACTTACACCAGCATGAATATGAAACATCATTTAACAAATATATATAATTGATAAGAAAATAATCATATTCATACATCATCAATATGATAATTAAATAATATCATCATATACACATCGCATATCACTAATCAACAATATTAATCAACATTAATTCAATGGAATTACTTATCATTTATTAATTAACATAATTTTGATCCAACCAATATTTTCATTTCGAGACTGGACTAGACCCGCTCACACTCCAGCCCGTGGTAGGCCACCACATTTTTGCCCATGGCCAGCAATCATATCTTAGCCCATGGCTGACATTATAATATCATGCTTCACATGTGTTGACTAGTCTAGATATCCATCTATTAAATATAGTATCATCTTAATTTGATTTCGACACTGAACTCAGTCACAACCATGCTCCAGCCCCATGGTAGGCCAAAATATACACCATGTTTCATACATGGTCGACTAGTCTGCATGCTTCTCTTTCTCATATTTTATGTTTATCTTTTCGATATTGAATTAATTACAATCATGCTCCAGCCCGTGGTAGGCCAAACACATGCTGCAATCTAGCCCGAGGCTAACCTAGCATACACACCACGTTTCTTGCATGACCGAACAATCCAAATACTGCTCATGCCCCATCCATATTATTAAAATCATAATCTAATTTTTGGTAGTAGATTAGTCACAGTCATGCTCCAACTCATGGTAAGCCAAGCTGCATCCCAGTCCAAGATTGACCCAGCATATACACAATGTTTCTTGCATAACTGGCTAACCTAGCTAGATGCCGTCCATCTCATTAATTATATTAAATCATGTTTTCCTTACTCGACAATCATTAAGCATCAATTAACATGATTCAAGCAATATTAGTTTAGTATATAATACACATATCAATAGATATAATATATACATCAATTATACAGATAAATTTTGATGAACATGTCAGTGATCATGTTGAAGAACCTTTATCTCTACCGGTGATGGACTCAGCATAAATTGATGATCCTTTAGATCTATGCACTCAAAAGTAAGATGTTCCGCTTGACACCTTATGCAGACAATCACACCTCTACATGATCAAGATCAAACATAAAAATCATATATGAAGAAATTATGGATAAACGGACCTAACATTGTAGGTTCAAGATCCCTTCCAAGACTAGCTAGTCAGTCCAAGTTTTCTAGACATTTGGATCCTTCGTGATCTATAAAATCTCTAGAAAAAATTTTTAGAAAGAGAAACTAGAGAAAAAAATATTAGAGAGAGAAAGTAGAGAGAGAAGGTTGAGAGAGGGGAGGGAGAGAAGAGAAAAAAGGCTTTCTTTTTTTCTATTTTTTCTAAAACTTTTTTACTTTTTCTTTCTTTTCTCTTTTTTTTTCTTTTTTTCCTCCTTTCTTCTTCTTGTTTCTTTCTTCCTGTATGCCTTAGCCAAAATAGGGGACTGAACGGTCCCCCCTTCTTTGTCGGATCAGAGGCCATGATTGATGCCACTAGGGCCGACGGTAGCCAAGGTTGCTGCACAGCGGCCCATCCATTCCAGTCCAATGGTCAATGATGACTGTCGGCATCGAAAAATTCCAAAGCAAACATGAAACCAACAAGGAAAAAATAGGGGAGGGAAATCTCAAAAAATTCTGGTGAACCCGACAGCTGGCGATGGTGATTGACATAATGGGAAGGAAGGAAAAGTGAAAGGAAGAAGGAGGGCTTACCTTGGGCTCCGATGATCTCTCCACCTTGGATTCTCAACGGACATGGTTAAGAGTTCTAAGAAGAAACTCCGACGATCCTCGCCAGTCTTGGCCTTGGATCTCGATGAGAAGGAGATGGAAGACACCTCTCCTTTAAATAGAACTGGAGGGAAGGAGTTCCACTCCTCTCGATGGAGGATTTTTGACTTCGATTGGGAGTCATTCGGGAA
The DNA here is from genome assembly GCA_006176705.1 of Cocos nucifera. Classification (NCBI taxonomy): domain Eukaryota; kingdom Viridiplantae; phylum Streptophyta; class Magnoliopsida; order Arecales; family Arecaceae; genus Cocos; species Cocos nucifera. Next base: position 57,229 of record QRFJ01006826.1, on the reverse strand, counting down.
GAAGACTCCTTCACAGAGTCTTCTCTCATTTTTTTTATTTAAACAGGGTTATTACATTCTCCCCCCTTAAAATAATTTTATTCTTGAAATTAACATACTGCAAAGTTAATACTCTTAGGTGAACCAAATTCTTATCCCATCGTTGACCTCCTATCTCTAGTTGAGAAAAAAAATTCAAATCCTCTATCATTGAAACCAAAGTTTCCAATCAATTTAAATGATTTAAATCACCACACTTTCTCTGCACACTCTAATTTAAATTCACTAAATATCTTAGATTTGCTAAATAACTTGCAAAATAATAAGTTAATAATTTATCAACCTTCAAATTATAACCTAAGATATAAATTGTCCATTGAAATCCTATGAATTACCTTTGTCACATCCATAGTGATCATAATCTTATGCTTAAATACCCCTTAACTCAAAGTTCCTAATGATCTTAAACCTAAGCTCTGATACCATTCTATCATGCCCTGAACCCAGCACTTGGATCGGATACGTGATGGCCACATACTCTCTAGGGCAGACCCTAAAAAATATGTGATAAGTGATAAAAATATACTAATAAAAGTATTAAATTATAAAATAAATTGAATTATTTCTTTAGAAATTGATATTTTTATTAATCTTGTGCAAGAAAGAAGGCCACCAATGTGAAGATCTTATTTTTCTGGTTTAGATGAAATAAATTTCAGGCAAAACGGACTTCAAACGAGCCCAGAATTGAATTTCAAAAAAAAAAATTGGTTCGATTCAAATCGGCTCAGCAGTTCGGCCCGGTTCGATCGAAACAGCAGACCAACCCGCTGACGCAACGATGACATCAGGATGACGTCAGCATTTTTCATGGTGCACGGTGGACCATCTGAAGGGTATTTTGAGAATTTTATAGTAAAAAGCGTGCTCTGATTGGCTAAAGATCGCGGCGGTCCATGCAACACCGAGCTCGTGCATGGTCCATGGAGGGCAATATGGAAATTCTAGTTGATCCAACGGGCGGTTTTCACTGAAACTCGATCGGATGGCCGAAAAAAAGGCGCTGATGGATGGCATCCGCAGCTCCCGATCGAGATCCAACGGCTGAAATTCATCCCGACGTTAAACTAAAAATCAGAAGCCTTCTTTCTGCATGATCGGATGGCCTAGATTCGATCCAACGGTTGATCCAATGGCTGGCATTAAATCCGACTTGATCTGGGTTATTTTAAGAGTTTTTTGAGTGGTTTTTCGACCATTTGATCAACATCTAATGGGCAGAATTACCCAGATCTTAATTTGAGTTGTTTTGGGAGTCTTAAACCTAGTTTGTAATGGATTTTGGGGGGAAATCAAACTCTTTATCTATAAAAACCTGTTGTTGCCGAGAGAAAAAAATAAGAGAGAGAGGGAGAGAGAGATAGGGAGAGGGAGAAATAGAGAGAGAGACAGGGAGAGAAATAGAGAGAAACAGACAGAGAAAGAGAGAAAAGAAGTTAGAGAAAAAGAAAAAAAAAGAAAAAGAGAGGAAAGAGGTAGAAAGAGAAGAGTGATTTGTGAGAAATAAAAAAGAGTTTTTGATTTCTTTCGACGATCAAGACATCGATCAAGGAGCCTCTTCTTCTTCACCAAGTTCTCCACATCAAGAGCAACAGAGAATCAATTTCAGCAATCAAACAGTCTAAATTCTTTATGCTTTTTATTTTATTTGCTATTTTTGAACTTGTTATCATGAACTAAATTTTTTTTACTAAGGCTAAGGTGTAGCCACTCTTTTGATGCAATATTCAGTGTGATTTATTTTTAAATTTTATTCATGAGGAGTATATAAATCTGATCTTAATGCTTTTAGATTACTGGCCATCTTCTAATTGATCTGATGAACATAGATGTTACGGACCAAGTACATCTATGTTAATGCTTCTTGATTATATACCTTGTATTATGAATCAAATTAGAATTCATATGCATGCGGAAATTTTAGTGCGCTTTGGACGCAGTGTATTTTAATTAGAGGATTTCACAAAATCTAATGCATTAATATTTATTTAAATTACACTTGGACCAAAGGGTAATTAATAAATATTAATAGTTTTGCTATGCCTGGACCAAAGGGTAGTGAATAAATTAGGAGACTCCACCATCACATGAAATAAAATTAATCTAAAAAAACTAAATATTGTATTGACTGAGTTGGTGAACCGATTGCCTTAGTAACACATTGCTCTTGAGTTTAAAACCCTAATAATTTACATCTCTCTATTTTCTTAAAAACTTTTAATTATTTCTTTATTTTGTTCTTTAATTTCTTATTCTCATAAATCGATCTTCTAAATAAAGCATAGAAAAGAGCTTTTCAGTACTTATTTTCCAATCCTGTAGGGATGATACTCTACTCATTCACTTTATTACTTGATCGATTGGTGCACTTGCCATAGCTATAAATTACCACGCATCATGTTTTTGGCGTCATTGCTGGGGATTGTGTCTAAAACAATATTGAAATTTTGATCCTAGCTTTACTTTAGAAATTTATTTTTAATTTTTATTATTAAAAAAAAAATTTAGTGCATGACATGTACTGGACATAGTAACTTACTACCTCTAGATCCAGAAATTGAAAGGACTATTAGAAGACTACAACAAGAGAGAAACATGGCAGCTGAAGATCCTAACGACAGCAATCTAGGATTGGATATGGCGATTGAAGGACAGCATGAAGCTATTCGACCAGTACATCATCCATAAATGATTACATCACACCATCTGTAGCCGATGCAGCTTCGAGCATCAGGAGACCGCCTGTACGAGCAAACAACTTCGAAATAAAGTCGGTGATGATCCAGATGATTCAATCAACTGTCCAATTCAGTGGACACGTGCATGATGATCCGAATGCCCATATTTCTAATTTTCTTGAATTTTGCAATACTTTTAAAATTAATGGGGTGTCGGATGATACAATTAGATTAAGGTTATTTCCTTTCTCTTTACGGGACAAAGCTAAGAGTTGGCTTCATTCTCTTCCTGTAGGATCTATCACAACTTGGGATGTCCTAGACCAAAAATTCTTAGCCAAGTACTTTTCACCTTCCAAGACTGCCAAGATGCGCAACGATATCACTTCCTTTATGCAGATGGACATGGAGACACTATATGAGGCTTGGGAACATTTCAAGGAATTACTGAGGAGATGTCCACATCGTCAACTACCCGTATGGCTTTAGGTACAAACTTTCTATAATGGTTTATCTCCTACTAATCGTTCTATGATTGATGCAGTAGCAGGAGGAACCATTAATCAAAAAATAGAGGAAGAAGCTTTTGATCTGATCGATGAGATGGCATCAAATAGCTATCAATGGCAGACAGAATGTATGATGCCAAAAAGACTAGTAGCTGTGCAGGGAGTAGATTGCGTGCCAACCTTACTAGCTAAAATTGCAGCCCTTAGAGCCGAAGTCAACAATTTAAAGGGAACAGCTATGCATATTCAGAACATTACTTGTGACCTATGTGGAGGAGGACACGATACGAGCAATTGCCAGACAGGTAATCCTTTTGCTAAAACAACTGATACAGCTAATTATATTGGTAATTTTTTTGGGCCACAACAAAACAATCCCTACTCCAACACATACAATCAATGGTGGAGGCAGCACCCAAATTTCTCATGGAGCAATCAAAATGCAGCACAACAGCCACCCCCGGGATTCCAAGTACTTGAAAAGAAGTCCAACATGGAAGAGCTGATGGTCAAATTTATGCAAAACCAAGAAGCAACAATAAAAAATTTGGAATTCAAACATAGGCAGGACCAAATAGCAGCAATTCGAAACTTGGAGATGCAAATAGGACAAATGGCTAAAATAATCTCCGAGAGACCTCAGGGATCCTTGCCCAGCAACATGGAGACAAATCCAAGGGAGCAAGTCAATGCTATCACCTTAAGAAGTGGAACAAAGTTAAAGGAGCTACATCAGAAGAAAGAGACTGAAGAGTCAACTACAAATAAGGAACCATCAACTCAAATTCGTTAGTCACCAAAACAACCAGCGGATGGATGGCCTCCAGGTATACGGTTTGCTGATCCAAATGTGAAGCCCTACGTGCTGCCACTACCATTCCTAGAAGGACAAATACAGCATCCAGATAAGGAATTTTCTAACTTTTTCAAAATTTTAAAGAATTTACATATTAATATTCCTTTTGTAGATGCTATTACTCAAATGCCCAGGTATGCCAAGTTTCTCAAAAAAATCCTAACAAATAAGAAAAAGCTGAAGGAGCATGAGAGAATAAATTTGAATGAAGAATGCTCAGCAATACTTCAAAATAAATTACCACAGAAGTTAAAAAATTTAGGGAGTTCTACTATCCCCTGCATTATTGGTGATTATAGTTTTGATAAAGTTTTATGTGATTTAGGAGTAAGCATTAATCTCATGCCTTTTTCTATTTTCAGAAAGCTGGGTCTAGGAGAACCAAAGCCTACCACTATTATTCTTCAATTAGCCGACAGATCCATCAAATATCCAAGAGGTATAGTGGAGGATATCTTGGTAAAGGTAAACAAGTTTATTTTTCCTGTTGATTTTATTGTTCTTGATATGGAAGAAAATTATGATGTACCCCTTATTTTAGGGAGACCCTTTTTAGCTACTAGAGGAGCTTTAATAGATGTTCAACAAGGAAAATTAATTCTTAGAGTCCAAGATGAACAAGTTACTTTTATTATTTTCAAAGATACTAAACATCCTGATGACAATCAAACTTGTTTTCTAATTGATATTATTGATAATTCAGTATATGAAAATTCTGTAGAAAATATGTTTGAGACTATAAAAGCTAGCAATGTCAAATTGAAAGAGGACTTGACCAAATATGAAAGTATTTCAATTGAAGTGGCACCAGATTGATCCACTTTAGAATTCAAAGAAAGTCAAGCTGAAGACTATAAATCAGAACTACTAGATAGATTGTTTCTTTTCTTTTTAGTTTTGATCATTTTCTTTTTTTTTATTTTTCAGTAATTTGTTGTTGCTCTTTTACTGCCTGGTGTGTATTTTCAATTTTGTAGAAAAATCAATGAGAGCTCAAGCAAAATTTCAAAGCTCCAAAGAATCAGACTGAACCAAATCAGGTGTATTCCTTCCTATCCTTTATTGCACCCTTTATTTTTCTTTCTCCTTTAAGGCAATGTAGAATAAGTTAAAAAAAAAAAAAATCATGTGTCAAGAAGAAAATCTTGAGCAAGATAGACTGGACAAGTGATAAAAGATAGAATTATTTACTAATGAATGTAACGAGTTAAAGAAGTAGATTATTTGGTCAACTTTTAACAGCCTACTTAGGTCATTAAAAGACTATTAGCACTTCTAATTGCACATGCACACTAACAAGGCAAAGTAGGTATTGATTATAAGACCAACTGGGGATTCAATTATCACTAAAAATTGGTAATTAATATATATTCTAATCAAAGAAACTTGAATTTAAGGAAAGAGCTACCTGCCTAAAAATAAAGTGCAAAAGATAGAGTATATGTGGATTGCCCAAAGCCTAGTAACTAGGTCTCTGCACCTAGGTCAAGTGTGGAAATTCACGTAAAATGGTGAAGGGAAGGCCAGGATGCTCAGCACAGCAAAAAAAAAAAAAAAAAAAAGGCAGTGTGAAAGCTACCTTAATTCATGAGTATAAAATTGAGAATGTATAGAAAATTGACCAAAATAGATGATAAGAGAGGATACTTTTGTTTTTTTAATTTAATACTGAAATGCTAAAGTTAGTCATCACGAACACAAGTGCTATAGATCTTTGATGTACTCTAAGAAAGTTTTTAATTGTATTGACTGAAAAATTTGCTTCTGAAGCTCAATGCTTAGTTAGCAGTATTTTCTAAACTTTTTGACTTTTAATCCTAGATTTTATCTTTGTGATGGATAATCTTATTGAAACATGGTATTAAATAAAACATTGCTAAGGGACTAGCAATGACTAAGTTGGGGGGTGTGATAAGTGGTAAAAATATACTAATAAAAGTATTAAATTATAAAATAAATTAAACTATTTCTTTAGAAATTGATATTTTTATTAATCTTGTGCAGGAAAGAAGGCCACCAATGTGAAGATCTTATTTTTTTGGTTCAGATGAAAATAAATTTCAGGCAAAACGGACTTCAAACGAGCCCAAAATTGAATTTAAAAAAAAAAAAAACCGATTCGGTTCAAACTGTTTCAGCAGTTCAACCAAAATAGCAGACTAACCCACCGACGCAACGCTGACGTCAGGATGACGTCAGCATTTTTTGTGGCGCATGGTGGACCATCTGAAGGGTATTTCGGGAATTTCATAGCAAAAAGCATGCTTTGATTGGCTGAAGATCGCGGTGGTCCATGCAACACCGGGCTCGCACATGGTCCATGGAGGGCAACATGAGAATTCTGGTTGATCCAACAGGCGGTTTTCACTGAAACTCGATCGAATGGCCGAAAAGAAAGGCGCTGATGGATGGCATCCGTAGCTCCCGATCGAGATCCAACGGCTGAGATTCATCCCAATGTTAAACCAAAGATCAGAAGCCTTCTTTCTGCATGATCGAATGGCCCAGATTCGATCCAACGGTTGATCCAACGACTGGCATTAAATCCGACTTGATCTGGATTATTTTAAGGAGTTTTTGAGTGATTTCTGGACCATTTGATCAACATCTAACGGGCAGAATTACCCAGATTTTAATTTGAGTTGTTTTGGGAGTCTTAAACCTAGTTTGTGATGGATTTTGGGGGGAAATCAAACTCTTTATCTATAAAAACCTGTTGTTGCTGAGAGAAAAAAAAATAGAGAGACAGGGAGAGAGAGAGATAGGGAGAGAGCGAGAGAGAAATAGAGAGAGATAGGGAGAGAAACAGATAGAGAAAGAGAGAAAAGAAGTTAGAGAAAAAGAAAAAAAAAGAAAAAGAGAGAAAAGAGGTAGAAAGAGAAGAGTGATTTGTAAGAAATAAAAAAAGGATTTTTGATTTCTTTCGACGATCAAGACATCGATCAAGGAGCCTCTTCTTCTTCACCAAGTTCTCCACATCAAGAGTAATAGAGAATCAATTTCAGCAATCTAAACAGTCTAAATTCTTTATGTTTTTTATTTTATTTACTATTTTTGAACTTGTTATCATGAACTAAATTTTTTTTACTAAGGCTAAGGTGTAGCCACTCTTTTGATGCAATATTCAGTGTGATTTATTTTTAAATTTTATTCATGAGGAGTATATAAATCTGATTTTACTGCTTTTAGATTACTGGCCATCTTCTAATTGATCTGATGAACATAGATGTTACGGACCAAGTACATCTATGTTAATGCTTCTTGATTATATACCTTGTATTATGAATCAAATTAGAATTCATATGCATGCGGAAATTTTAGTGCGCTTTGGACGCAACGTATTTTAATTAGAGGGTTTCACAAAACCTAATGCATTAATATTTATTTAAATTACATCTGGACCAAAGGGTAATTAATAAATATTAATAGTTTTGCTATGCCTGGACCAAAGGGTAGTGAATAAATTAGGAGACTCCACCGTCACATGAAATAAAATTAATCTAAAAAAATTGAATATTGTATTGACTGAGTTGGTGAACCGATTGCCTTAGTAACACATTGCTCTTGAGTTTAAAACCCTAATAATTTACACTCTCTCTATTTTCTTAAAAACTTTTAATTATTTCTTTATTTTGTTCTTTAATTTCTTATTCTCATAAATCGATCTTCTAAATAAAGCATAGGAAAGAGCTTTTCAGTACTTGTTTTCCAATCCTGTAGGGACGATACTCTACTCATTCACTTTATTACTTGATCGACTAGTGCACTTGCCATAGCTATAAATTAGCATGCATCAATATGCAAGGCCTACATAATGAGTCCACAAGAATACCAAAAGAATTAATAAATTTCAATCATATTTATTAATCAAATAAATCCAACTTTGTTCATAAAATTTAAACATATGTTTGGTGTTAGAAAATAACTAATTAACTAACTAAAGACTCCATTGCTCGAACTTCACATCCAACCCGACCAAAACTAAGCATCCTATAAATCTAAAAGAGAAGAGAAAGAAGGGTTGTGAGCTTTACAGCCCATTAAGGATTCTCCACACTCACACCAACATGAGTATGAAATATCATTTAATAAATATATATAATTGATAAGAAAATAATCATATTTATACATCAATATGATAATTAAATAATACCATCATATACACATCACATATCACCAATTAGCAATATTAATCAACATTAATTTAATGGAATTACTTATCATTTATTGATTAACATAATTCTAATCCAAATAACATTTTCATTTCGATACTGGACTAGATCCGCTCATGCTCCAGCCTGTGGTAGGCCACCACGTTTCCACCCATGATCGGCAACCATATCTAAGCTCGTTGCTGACATCACAATACCATGTTTCACACATGCCAGCTTGTTTAGATATCCATCTAATAAATATAATTTATCATCTTGATTTGATTTCGGCACTGAACTCAATCACAACCATACTCCAGCCCATCATAGGCCAAAATATACTCCACATTTCATATATGGTCGACTAGTCCGCATGGTCCTCTTTCTCATGTTTTATGTTTATCTTTTCGATGATTAATTACAACCATGCTCCAGCCCATGGTAGGCCAAACACACGCTACACCCTAGCTAGCTCGAGGCTGACCTAGCATACACACCACATTTCTTGTATTACTGAATAATCCAAATACCGCCCATGCCTCATCTATATTATTAAAATCATAATCTAATTTTTGATAGTAGATTAGTCATAGTTATTCTTCAGCCAATAATAGGCCAAGCCACATCCCAGTCCAAGATTGACCCGACATATACACCATGTTTCTTGCATGACTGGTTAACCTAGATGCCACCCATCCCATTAATTATATTAAATCATGTTATTCTTACTTGACAATCATTAAGCATCAATTAACATGATTCAAGAAATATCAGTTTAGTATATAATACATATATCAATACATATAAAATATACATCAATTATATAGATAAATTTTCATGAACATGTCACTGATCGTGTTGAAGAATCCTTACCTCTACTAGTGATGAACTCAGCATAGAAATTGATGATCCTCTAGATCTATGCACTTGAAAGTAAAGTATTTCGCTCGACACCTTATGCAGACAATCACACCTCTACATGATCAAGATCAAACATAAAAATTATATATGAAGAAATTATGGATAAACAGACCTAATATTGTAGGTTCAAGATCCCTCCCAAGACAGCTAGTCAGTCCAAGTTTCCTAAATACCTGAATCCTTCGTGATCCATAAAATCTCTAGAGAGAGAAACTAGAGAGAAATTTTTAGAGATAGAAAATAGAGAGAGAAGGTTAAGAGAAGGAAGAGAGAGAAGAGAGAGAAAAGGCTCTTTTTTTCTATCTTTTCTCTTTTTCTTTCTTTTCTCTTTTTTTCTTTTCTTTTTTTTCCTTCTTTCTTCTTCCTATTTCTTTCTTCATGTGTGCCTTAGCGAAAATAGGGGATGGAATGGTCCCCTCTTGTTCATTGGATTAGAGGCCATGGTCGGTGCCACTGGGGTTGATGATAGCCGGAGTTGTTGCACAGCAGCCCATCCATTCCAATCCGATGGTCGATGATGACCGTCGGTGCCAAAAAATTCCAAAGCAAACAAGAAACCAACAAGGGAAAAACATGGAAGGGAAATCTCAAAAATATCTGGTGAACTCGATGTTTGGTGGTGGTCACTGATATAATGGGAAGGAAGAAAAGGTGGAAGAAAGAAGGGGCGGGCTTACCTTGGGCTCTGATGATCTCTCCACCTCGGATTCTTGATGGATATGTTTAAGAGTTCTAAGAAGAAACTCCGGCGATCCCTGCCAGTTTTGGCCTTGGATCTCGATGGAAAGGAGAGGGAAGACATCTCCACTTTAAATAGAGCCGGAGGGGAGGAGTTCCAGTCCTCCCAGTGAAGGATTTCTGACTCTGATTGGGAGTCGTTCGGGAAGAAGACTCCTTCACAGAGTCTTCTCTCATTTTTTTTGTTTAAATTGGGTTATTACAGTGGTAAGAACAAAAAAAAAATTTCTATATTTTACTTAACTTTTTGGTTATTTTATTCAACTAATAAATATTTTTTATGTCTATGTTTTGTAGATGTTGTTGGAAATTTAATTACCGTGAGACCTTAAGAGAATATTCATGCTAATAACTTAATTATTTTTAAAAAAATTAGAGCTATTGATGCTTGAGTATGTATTTTACTTTATATACAGTACATGATTTATTTAAAAATATAGTATTTATCTTTCTAATCCTACCTGATGTTTTTGTAGTGGATTACAGATAAAGGTCATCCTTTGGGGTAATGTTATTGATTATATAGATGAAACCGAAATTTTGCAAAGTTTGTCTCATCTAATTCTAATTGTAACATCAACAACTGTTAAAGCATTTTGAGGAATTCAAAACTTATTTTTAATTTTGTCTTTGATATTAGAATTTTTGTTCTTAATAAGAAATTTATATTATAGGTGAACATTATTTTTCCTCTATGAGTGTAACAAAAATTTATGTCAACTTGGATATTCTAGAAGTGAAAAGTTTTAATCATATGTATTGTTTATGTATTCATTATATATCTTATTATAAAATTTCATAGGACAAACTACTAACTAAATTTTATAACTATTTCAATAAAGATTTACCATGTGTAAATGATATTCAAGAGATTATATCTCAAAGCCAATTATAAACTACTTCTACTAATCCATTATATGTCAAAAGGATGACAATTCAAGAAATAAAATCTATTGAATGAGATTGTCATGGATAGGTGATTAAACTTATATAATACTAAAACTTCATTCATATGTCATGTAAATTTTCTAAATTTGGTATTTATATTTAAATATATAACTATAATTAATATTAAACTATTTGATTTGTAGGAAACTATCTTTAATTGCTAGGCTTTTATAAGCAACATTGAAACAAAATTTAGATGGTGCTATATGGCTTGCCAAATTTGTTAGAAAAAAGTAAGATGCACTAATGTTGGATTCAGGTGTGATCGATGCAATATTGAGCCTAAGTACCCAATGCTAAGGTTTGCTTCACATTTAATACTTAGAATTTATATGTTATATATTCTAATATCACATGTTTTATGCATATCCATTATAATTTTTTATTTGTTAGTTATAATAAATTTTGATTTAGTTCTATTCTTTCTTTTACTTTAGATACTGATTACAATTTCATGTTGTAGATGATACTGGATTTGCATCATTCATTCTTTTTGTTAAAATTACTCAATGGTTAATAGGCAAATTAGCTAAAGAATTATGCATAGATAAGGTATATACAACATATATTTTGTATTTTATTTATCCAATTGATTAGTTAATAATATAAGGTTATGTATTTCTCTTTATGCAAAAAGATGATGATTCTATTATTCCATTAGAAATCAAAAAAGCTATAAGACCAACTTATACCTTCCAAATTAAAGTTGATGAATACAATCTCAAAGAAGAAAGACAAAGTTATAATGTTCTCAAAATAATTTTGAATGATGCATACAATGAATTAGCGGACAAGAAAAATCCATTGTGAGTGATGTATTTCTATTATTTTACATATTGCTTATTATATTTATCTACTTTATTCTAATAATTAATAATTAAATTTTTTTTTACAGATTGAAGCAAATTAAGATGATAGTCCTATTGTTGATAAAACTATGAAGAAAAGAGATGTACATGAAAAGCAAACATCTAGCCGTGCTCTACTTATTGATGAATATTCTAAAACAACTGATGCTAAAAATATTATTTCAAGAAATAATTTTTGTAAAAATGATTATGTTACTTTTCTTTATACCTCCATTTTGAATACTTGATGTCATCTATGATATTTTTTATATTATTTTGACTTTTTAATCTAAAAATTTTGTAACATTAGATATGCAAAATATATTTTTTTTTAAAAAAAATCATATACCATGTATCGCATGGGTTATAATATAGTATATATATAAAATAATATCTTGTGGAGGAGTATTATGGTGTTGCCAACTCAGCAAGTTAAAATTCTTTCAATACGCTACATGTTGAGCTCCGATATTTTAAATTTTTTTTTATTTTCTGCATCAATCACCATGCTGGCTGTTCTCCTATATTGCCAGCATTCCCTTCACCCGCCAAGCATTCCCTCCGCCAGTTTGCTTACTCCCTGCTCCACCATGCCACTGCCTCCTTCTCACCCTCCCATAAGCTTGGCCAGGGTAGGTTCGGACCCGTATTCCACAGTGGCCTTCCCTCTGACCTGGAGATCGTCGTCAAGCTTATGGACTTTGATTCCCTCCAGGGAGAGCGTGAGTTCCAAAATGAGCTCGCCCTCATTGGCAAGATGCTCGCCATGGCATCCTCCCCAGACTACGGATGGGTGGTGGCTCTCCTCGGCTACTGCAGCTCCGACAAGAAGCACCATCACCAGTGGTGGTGGCGACGGTGGGAGGCGCACAAGGGGGAGGTGGTGGAGGCCTCCACCGTTGGCATTAGGATAGGGTGGAGGCTGCTCCTGGAGTATGAGTTGATGCACAATGGGAGCCTCCAAGATGTGTTGCTCGACTGGCGATGCCCGGAGTTGATGGACTGGGGCCATCGGTTCTCGATGGTGCTCGACATCGCCCGCAGCCTCCAGTTCCTCCACACCATGTGCAAACCCCCAGTCATCCATAGTGACATCAAGCCCAGCAACATCCTCCTCGATGCCTACCTCTCCGCCAAGATCACCGACTTCGGCCTCGCTCACCTCAAGACCCCTATCGCTGATGACCTCTAGGCCGCCGTCGTCTCCCCTACCTCCAATTTAGGTGATAATGAGGTGGCCATTGAGATCGTGCCGAATAAGGCCATGACCGGTGATTCCAAATCCTTTTCGAATGTCAAGGAGTCAGCGGTGGGAGGAGGAGAGGATGAGGCTTCAATCATGGGAGAGACGGTCGAGAGCACCACGATGGCTGCCAGGTTTGAGGAGTCAATTGGATGTGGAGGGTTAGCAATTAATGGTGGCGGCCTGTGTGCACGAATCCTAAAACATAAAAAAGAAAAAGAAAAAAAAGAAAGAAAAAGGGGGGAATCCTCTCTGTTCCACAACCTTTCATTGTTGGGATTCATCAATTTTCTTCCTAACTTTTTTTAATTATGTTCGGTTCCTATTCTCATATTTGAAGATAAGTGTCAGTCAAATCGTAGCCCCCAACATCACTGAAAGCTAGGTAATCCCTTAAGAAACATTATCTCTGATTTTTTTATAGTGATTTCTATGATATATGCACTGATTTTTTGGGGATAACTTGGATTTCTATGATCTCTATTTTGGCCGTTCCTTTTCATGATTTTTTTGGCACCGCTTGGCACCATCCATCACTGACGAGCTCTGATCATGGGAGCCGCGGCTGCACCACCATGGGAGGAAGCCTCGCCACCTATTCTGATGGGTTCTCTATGGCATTGGTGGAAGAGGAGATGTGGATCCATAGATCCCCTATTTTGTCCTAAACGAAAGAAGAAAAATGAAGAAGAAAAGAAAAAGGGAAAATTGAAAAAAAATAAAAAAAAGAGAGAGAATTTCTCTACCTTCGCTCTCTTCCATCTCTGATCTTGAATCTTTCTCTCTCAAAAAAATTATTTTCTCTCTCTATTTTCTCTCTCCTATTTTCAATCTCTATTAAGATTATTGGATTTTTGAAAAAGAAAAAAAGGGAGAAAGGAAGAAAAGAATGAAAATGATTTTCTCTCTTCTCTCTCTTCTTTCCCTCTCCACTTTCTCTCTCTATAATATTGATCTAACTATCTCCTTTCTTTTCACTTTTTCGAACTCTAGGAAGCTTTTGATGACCACCCCCTGCTCTGTAGAGCAGCAGTGGAAGTAGGTCTAGAACTATTGTTGGAATAGCACCTGCCTTTGAAACTAGAACTAGTGCGACGAAAAGTGGGACAACCACCTTCACGATTAAAAGAAGGTGCGCAACTACGAGGCCCGCACCATGGCTTCTGCAGTCAGTAGTGCCGTCGAAGACTGGCCCTCCTACTGGGCCATAGAGTGGCACGAGCGAAATTCAAAATGCAAGAGCACAGAAAGGGAGCCTAGCAAAGGAGGGATGGCCGGGATGGGAGATGTTGGTAGCGGCAGAAAGGGGGCCGGGCAGGGGGCAAGGGTGGACAAAATAAGGGCAATGGTGGTGCTGGGGGTGGCGATATCGGTAGGGGCATCGGGGGGTGCGATCGGGATCAGCATTTGCCAAGAGAGAAAGAAAGTGGTGGTGGGGTGGCATTGACGGGCACAAAGAAGGTATGAGAAGAAGAGAAGGGACTGAGGTGCGATCGAGATCGATATTTGCCAAGAGAAATGAGGAGCCGTGGTGGGGCAGCACCAACAAGTGCGGAAAAGGTATGAGAACAGGAAGGAGGAAGAAAAAGAAAAAATAATAAAATATTATTTTATAAAATAAAAAAATATAATATATATAATTAATAAAATAAAAATAAAATAAAATATTAAAAAAAGTTAAAGAATATTTATTATAAAAAAAATTAATAATTATAGACTATAATTATTCATCCCACGCAACATGCAGGTCTTTGGCTAGTTTTATATGTAATAATATTTTATACCATGAATCTACCATTTGTTGGGTTTAATCCTTCCTAATCGAAACATGTCATATAGCTACACCAACCTTCAATGTTATTATGGCAAAGAATTCATGAAAATATTTTAGTTTAGTTTTTGGAACGTTGGTATCCCAAGAGCACAGGCATTGGATGTAGAGGTGTCAATGGGTTGGGTCCAGACCAGAGACCCATGAGTATTTATCCAACGGTCTGGGTCTGGTGTTAATATCAGACCCATTTGCCCAAACTCGGACCCAGACTTGATAAATCATAACATAAATGGGTAGGGTCTGGATATTTAATATCCAGATCCAAATAATATATATATATATACTAAACATAATAAAAAATCTAGATATCTCTCATTCTAACTCCATTCCTCTATTGATCTCCCATCTTCGGTCTCCCCTCCTCGCCTCATCTCTCTCTCGATCTCCCTCACCGACAAGGTCGGACCCCCTCCTTCTCTCTCTCAGTCTCTCCCTCTCTTGATCTTCTTCGTTGATGAGGCCAGACCTTCTCCCTCCCTCTCTCAATCCCTCGTCGGTGAGGCTGGACCCACTCTCTCGATCTCTCACTCTCTCGATCTCCCTCGTCGATTAGGCTGGACCACCTCCCTCCCTCTCTCAGCCTCCCTCTCTCGCTAGTGGACCATCACCCGTGCCCCCTCCGATCCCCCAGCAGATCATAGTTGGACCCCAATCTCTTCTGCGCCCCCTCGGATCTCTCGACGGACCATCGCCCACGCTCCCTCGGATCTCCCGGTGGATCGCAATCGAACCCCGATCTCGCCCGCACCCCCTCGGATCTCCTACTGGACCGTCACCTACAACCCCTTGGATCTCCCAGTGAACCGTGGTCAGACCCTGATCTTGCCCACGCTCCCTTGGATCTCCCAACGGACCACGGTCGGATCCTAATCTCGCCCGCGCCACCTCCCCTCTCTCCCTCTCTCAGTCTCCCTCTCTCGGTCTCTTCCTTTCTTAGTCCCTTCCCACCTCTCCCTCCCCACCCCTCCCTCTCCACTGCGAGATTCGCTCGCCAACGGGCCATGGTCGGACCCCAATCTCGGGTCCTAGAATCGGGTCTGGATATCTGAGATCCATTCGGATCTAAGTTTAGAAAGAACCAACCTCAACTTCGATCAGAATTATATTTTGGGTTGAAAGATGCTATTAATCTAAGAGGTGATACTCAAGCTTCATCAGTTGGAAAACATATTGTGTTACCCTCCTCGTTTATTGATGGTCCTAGATATTTTATGCAGAATTATCAAAATGCTATGACAATTTGTTGATGCGCAGGTTATCCTGATTTAATTATTATATTTACTTGTAATTCTAAATGATCAAAAATTAGTTATTTTTTGAAAAAGATACCAAGTCAACAATCTTCTAAACATCCTGATATTATTTTATAGGTCTTCAAAATAAAATTAGATGAGCTTCTTCATGATTTAAAACATGAGAAAATATTTGAAAGAGTTATAGCAGATTTGTATTATTTTTGTTTTTTTCTATCAATTTTTTATTATTGATTTTTTAATTCTCCTTGTATTTTTTATGTAGTTGTATATTCTATTGAGTTTCAGAAGGGGAGCCTTCCACATGCACATATTCTTCCATTCCTTTATGATAATGATAAATATCCTTCTGCTACGGATATAGATCCTATCATCAATGCAAAAATTTTTTATTATAAAATTGATCTAATTACTGTTCAAGCTGTCCAATAATTTATGACTCATGGACTTTGTGGGGTTGTCAATCCTTCTTCTCCTTGTATGATCAATAATAAATGCACAAAATACTTTCTAAAAATGTTCAATGAAACAACTATGGTGGATGCTGATGACTTTCCAGTATATCGACGAAGTTATAATGATAGAGTAGTTGAAAATAATGAAATATTATTTAATAATCATTATGTGGTTCCTCACAATATTGACTTATTGATAAAATATCAGGCTCACATTAACGTTGAGTGGTGTTATCATTCTTGATTGATTAAATCTCTATTCAAATATGTCAATAAAGGCTAAGATCAAAGAACTATAATCTTAGAGAAAATTGGTGATGATTCTGATGTGAACAATGAGAACCATAGACCAGTTGTGGATGAGATTAAATAATTTTTAGATTGCCATTACATTTTGGCTTTAGAAGCATGTTGGAGAATATTTGATTTTAGAATTAATTGTCATGGGCCTGGTGTTGAGAGACTTAGTTTTCATCCTCCTGATCAGCAATCCATTATTTTTCATGACTTTGCTAACTTGCTTAATGTAATAAATCAGTCTCACATTAAAGATACCATATTCATCGAGTGGACGAAAATGAATCAAAGATATGAGGATGCACGAGCATTAACTTATACTGAATTTCTAATTTATTGGGTATGGCATAGTAATATGAAAGAATGGAAATGAAGATTGTCTAGAAGATGTATTGAAAGAATATATTATGCACATCCTGTAAGTGATGAGAGATTTTATCTAAAAATATTATTAAATATTATAAAAGGGCCTACATGTTATGAAGATATTCATACTATAAATGGTGTCACATATCCAAATTTTAAGGATGCATGTCATGCTCTTAGTTTACTAGATTCTGATAAGAAATTGAATGAATGTTTGATAGAAGCTGGTTATTAGGCAACAGATCCACAAATGAGAGTTCTATTTGTTACGAGGCTTTTATTTTGTCAGATATCAGATCCACTACAACTTTGAGAGAATAATTAAAAATTAATATCTAAAGATATTGTATATAGGCAGAGATACATTCTCCAATTTGATCGATTGCAATTATCAAAATCATAAATAAAAAATTACCCTTTATGAAATTAAATAGCTATTGATTAAAGGTGGTAAGTCTTTGAAATATTTTTCTCAATTATCTTTGCCAGATGCAAGTCTTCTTGATAAAAATAAAATTGCTTAATTCAAAAAAAATTAAATTATAATATTAAAAATGTTATAGAGGAACATAGAAAATTGTTTACTGGTCTTAATAGTGAACAATTGGTTGTCTACAAAACTATTATGGGAGCAATTTCAGCTAATATTTATAGTTTATTTTTTATTTATGGACATGGTGGTACTGAAAAAACTTATATTAATAAGACTATTCTAGCTACAGTTAGAGCTGAAGAAAAAATTGCATTAGCTATTGTATCTTCTAGTATTGCTACTTTACTTCTACCTGATGGAAGAACTGTACATTTAAGATTTTATATTCTGATAGTTAACAAAAAGAATACAGGGTGTGAGATTAAACCTGGTAGTTATGTTGCAAAGTTAATAATAAAAGCCAGTATTATTATTTGGAATGAAGCTCCAATAGCTCATAGATATTATTTTGAAGCTATGGATAGAAGTTTAAGGGATATTTTATGCCATGTAGTTCCTGAAAATACATATAAATGTTTTGGAGGAAAAGTGATACTTCTCAATGGAGAATTTAGGCAAATTCTACTTGTTATTCCTAAAGATAAAAGAGAAGATATTGTTCAAGCTTCTATTAATATATCATATTTATGGAATCATTATCAGGTATTCAAGCTACAGACTAATGTGAGATTGATTAATGGAGAAGCTTCTATCATGAATGCTCGAGAGATTCAATAATTGGATACCAAAAATTGGTAATGAAGATATTGGTGAGGATGATGGGTACTACTTGGTTGAATTTTTATTAGATTTAGTCATCATACAGCAAAATGATACATATAACGATATAATACAAAGTATTTATTCTGATTTAGGTTCAAAATTACTTGATAGAGAATATTTAAATGAGAGAGCTATTCTTGCACCCACAAAAAAAATTATTGATGTAATAAATGAGAGAATACTTTCTTTAATATCTGCAAAGAAAATTATTTACTTAAGTGCAGACTCAGTTTGCAAAACATCATCTAATTGTGTAGAAAAAGATCTTTTGTATCCTACCAAGTTTCTTAATTCTTTGAAATTTTTTGGGTTCCCAAATCATGAGTTAAAGTTAAAGGTAGGAATACCAGTGATATTACTAAAAAATTTGAATCAAAGTATTGGTTTTTATAATGGTACTAGATTGGTAATTATAAGATTATTTTCTAAAATTATAGAAGCCAAAATTATCAGCAAAAGTAATATTGGTGATCCTATGTTTGTTCTAAGAGTAGTCTTATCTCCAACTAAATCTAAATAGCTTTTTATATTGAAATGAAGATAGTTGCCTCTTTCTATAGGTTTCACTATGACTATTAATAAAAGTCAAAGTCAATCACTAAAGCAAATTGGAATATATTTGTCAATGCCTGTATTTACTCATAGACAGCTATATGTTACATTATCTAGAGTGACAAGCAAAAATAGTTTAAAAGTGCTAATAAATAATGGTGCACACTTCAATAATTATTGTTCAATAAAGAATATTGTCTATAAGAAGATTTTTTCAAATCTACTAGCTACAATTACTATATAAGGTCTGTAATTATATACCAATATTTTTATCTCAATTTAATATTTATTTTAATTCTTTTTCTAAATATATTAATGCATGTTTATTGCAGGTTCTTAATCAACTTAAAGATGCAGTGCAATTTATTGAATAAGTTAACAAATGAGAGAGATAATTGGAAGATAAAGGTTAGAATTAATATAAAGAACAATAATGAACTTGTAAGTTTGGACATGCTCATTATTGATGAAGAGGTACCTTTTCTCCTATTTTCCAATATTTTTCACTCTTACATTTGCTAAAATTTTCTTACAATAATTATTGATACTCTATTTTTTGATTTGTTGGTCTGTTACGGTAATCGTATACATAATATAATTAGAAAAAAGATTGTACAAAAGTTTCGTATGCTTATTGAAGAAGGGCATATATATCTAATTACTAATTTGAAGGTTGTACACATTAATGGAATATATCATCCAATAAAAAATGACAAGTCGATCCTTTTCCTACTGGCCACAACATTGAATAAAATATTGCAATATCAGATATGTCCACCTCTACACAAATTTTACTTCATAAATTATGATGAAATAGTTAATCAACTCAAGAATTATGTCTATCTTAGTGGTTGTCATGTCTCGAACCCAGCACCTAGATCGGATACGTGATGGCCATATACTCTCTAGGGCAAATCCTAAAGAATATGCAAGGCCTACATAATGAGTCCACCAGAATACCGAAAGAATTAATAAATTTTAATCATATTTATTAATCAAACAAATCCATCTTTGTTCATAAAATTTAAACATATGTTTGGTATCAGAAAATAACTAATTAACTAAAGACTTCATCGCTCGAACTTCGTGCCCAAACTGATCGAAACTAAGCATCCTATAAATCTAAAAGAAAAGAGAGAGAAGGATTGTGAGCTTTACATCCCAGTAAGAATTTTCTACACTTACACCAGCATGAATATGAAACATCATTTAACAAATATATATAATTGATAAGAAAATAATCATATTCATACATCATCAATATGATAATTAAATAATATCATCATATACACATTGCATATCACTAATCAACAATATTAATCAACATTAATTCAATGAAATTACTTATCATTTATTAATTAACATAATTTTGATCCAAACAATATTTTCATTCCAAGACTGGACTAGACCCGCTCACACTCCAGCCCGTGGTAGGCCACCACATCTTTTCCCATGGCCGGCAATCATATCTTAGCCCGTGGCTGACATCATAATATCATGCCTCACATGTGTTGACTAGTCTAGATATCCATCTATTAAATATAGTATCATCTTAATTTGATTTCGACACTGAACTCAGTCACAACCATGCTCCAGCCCCTTGGTAGGCCAAAATATACACCATGTTTCATACATGGTCGACTAGTCTGCATGCTTCTCTTTCCCATATTTTATGTTTATCTTTTCGGTATTGGATTAATTACAATCATGCTCCAGCTCGTGGTAGGTCAAACACATGCTGCAATCTTGCCCGAGGCTAACCTAGCATACACACCACGTTTCTTGCATGACCGAATAATCCAAACACTGCTCATGCCCCATCCATATTATTAAAATCATAATCTAATTTTTTGTAGTAGATTAGTCACAGTCATGCTCCAACTCATGATAGGCCAAGCTGCATCCCAATCCAAGATTGACCCGGCATATACACATTGTTTCTTGCATAACTGGCTAACCTAGCTAGATGTCGTCCATCCCATTAATTATATAAAATCATGTTTTTCTTACTCGACAATCATCAAGCATCAATTAACATGATTCAAGCAATATTAGTTTAGTATATAATACACATATCAATAGATATAAAATATACATCAATTATATAGATAAATTTTTATGAACATGTCAGTGATCATGTTGAAGAACCTTTATCTCTACCGATGATGGACTCAGCACAAATTGATGATCCTTTAGATCTATGCACTCAAAAGTAAGATGTTCCGCTCGACATCTTATGCAAACAATCACACCTCCATATGATCAAGGTCAAACATAAAAATCATATATGAAGAAATTATGGATAAACGGATCTAACATTATAGGTTCAATATCCCCTCCAAGACTAGCTAGTCAGTCCAAGTTTTCTAGACATTTGGATCCTTCGTGATCTATAAAATCTCTAGAAAAAATTTTTAGTTATACATGCCATTCGAGTATATGTTTCTTTAAGAATAGTCTTCCATAGAAATTGCAATAATCTTTAAAATTATTTATTTTTTTCAAAATAATTTTCTTCACAACTAGTAACCAATAGATATTAAGAGCCCAAGATAACAGAAAAAGATTAATTCATACCTTCTTATTACATTGATGGTATTAAAATTATCCTTGTTTCCTTTCCCATCACCTTATTCCCATTATTCAACTTTTGAAGGGTGCCTATCAAAACATTTAACGGATCCTATTATTCTCAAATATGTTAGAGAATAATGGCTCCCAAGTCACTTAATCCAGCGGTATTAATTAAGATGCCATGAAAGAATTGAACAAAACAAAATGGTACCATCCTGTTAAGATATAAGAAACTCTTGGTAAAATAACTCAATAAATAATGCCCAATGGCAATTAAAGAAAACAAAACCCTCTTTAGACAACTGTTATTACTCAATAAAAGAAATTTTTTGGACAAATATAAATTCGAACCCCTAAGCCATATTCTTAAGACAAGGTCAAGAAATTTGATATGGCTTCCTCTTACTCTTCCAATGCCAATAAAATTTTTATGGCCATCATAGTTCTTGCTATGTTCTTTGCTTATGGTATGTTTTCTTTTCTATTTCAGTATAGAAAATTGAAAAAATATGTAGACATGAAGGACTTAAAATGCATCATTCTCTTTTGTTTAATATTTCATGTAGCACACCTCAGTTTTCTTGGATTTTCTAAATATTTGTTCAAGCAAGAATAAATATACATGCTAATTCATAAATTATTTTATTGTCACAGCACAAGCAAGATATTATTGTATTGCATTATGTGACGTGGAAACCAAAAGTTGCAATGGATCATGCCATAGCTTGGGATATGAAAAAGGACAATGTGTGGCACCACTTTATGAACTTTGTTGCTGTATATATTAAATATTGGTCAATATTTTGGATTAAAAAAATCCATACCACACCTGTATTTTACCCATCATTTCCTACTTGATGGTGAGTTATATATATAATTAATGTATTACAAAATGTCAAGTGGACATAAATGAAAAATCTTTAGAGATTTTAAAATAATTGACATGTCATAATTATTTTTATCTTTTATTATTCTTTTACGAAGGCAATTTATCAATTCCCAAAAGGTTTGATGAGATTTGGCTTCATCAATATCTATTCTAGTTAGGATATATAATTAGAAAATATTTATATTGATTTAAGAAATGCTAGCATATTATATGATTTTATCTTCAACAAGGTATTTTGTCATTGTATGTTGGCAATTAGCAGCTATCACGTACTTTATTTAGAAAAATAATTGTATAGCTATCTATTTCTATTTGATGATGCAAGCTAATCATTTGGATTTGTGACACAAAATATCAAACCTATCAAAAAATCCAAGAACCACAAGTTGGTAAAAGTAGGAAGAAAAGACATGAAAGAAGAAAAACTATTATTATGCATGTAAAATTAATATAATTATGCATGTTGCTATAGCCTTGCCCTAGTAATTCTTGATATTTTTTGCATAGACTTGAATGTTGCTTGATAGCTACTCAATAAAAGTACTCATGCTGCATCACTAATTAAAGAAAAATTTATCTCAAAAGAAGCCACAACTAAACACCCATGCACATGCTCACATAATATACAAGCATATATATATATATATATATATATATATATATAGTTTCATTAATCGGGTTGCTTTCTTGAGTCTTGTAGAGTTGTAAGGATGCGTGATGAACGAATAGGTGAAGAGTGTTGGCTAGGTCTATAGCCATATCCAAACAAACCATTGCCAAGTTGACCACAAACCATTTACAAATAGTTTAGATATTTAAGGCCATATATTTGTAGAAAAAGCTTATATGAATATATAAATATATGCTCTTGTTGTTAATTTTATAATCATTATTCATGAATAGTTTATTAAATTTTATATTTTTTTTAAATTTAGAAAATATTGAATAAAACTAATATGTGAGAATCCATGCAAATAAATGCTCATTCATTTACCACTACTAACCCTACTGTAATTATAGAAATTTTATGGCTAGACTTAAAATACAACTGGCTCCATCCAATACATGCACTGCTAAACAAATTTGCTTATTAAAAATCCTTAAGATATAATTGGACTCCTTGCTATAGCTGGACTCCATCGATGGAGCTTATGTGGGAATCATCGAGACATTAGCCTGAATCTCTTAAATAAACTATATGAAGGAAAAAAAATTTTCATATACTACTCGTTTATCTGAATCATTTCTCTTTTTAGTTTTCTTAATAAACTTAAACTAAATTTTTAACAAAATTAAAATTCAAAATAAGAATAATATCTACATACACATTGAAACCATACTCAAAAGAAAATCTAACAAAGACTCACTTTCTCTCTTAAATATGGTAGAAATTTTAAATCCCATCTTTTACTAAATGCACTCTCTTCTCTTAAATAATCTCTTTTATTGAGGATCTTAAATGAAAACACTATTGACTAATTTTTATCAAGAAGATTCTATCTAACCTCTTTTAGTGAAATTCTAGTCCATTAACCAAATTGGTACATCAATAAAGAACTTTCAAGGTGACGATAAGGTAATTATGGCTTTGTGATTAGATCCTAAACCTAAAACAACAAGGACATAAATGACGTATGTAAAGGACTCAATAGATGTGTGTTACTTACATGATTATCAAGGACCATACTTGTTAGTTTATGCCTCTTCTTTGCAATCAAGGGCCAAAGACTTTAATTAAAAATTTATAGAGAGAGAATTTACTTGAGGTGCAAATAGTTTAATTTAAAATAATCTAAACTTAAGTTAATAAACCTTAGCTTAATTAGGCTTGGTCATGATGAATGCTAGCACATTTATAGGCCCCTATCCTATACAATGACAAAACTTTTAGCATATTTATAACCTCTCACTCCAGGAGGATAACTGATCGAGGTGTGCAAAATTAATTCAAGACAGCGAGACCCTTTATTATTAATAACATAATTTAATTGGGCCAAAAAGCCAAGCAATAGCTGAAATCAAGCTCTTGCCTAAAACTTGACTAGTTTGAATCAATTTTGAATTAATTATGACCATAGCCCAAGCACAAAATTCATTTTAACTTAGCATGGTGAGGGTCATGCTTGATCTGGCCTAGTTCTTTCACAAATTATTTTCAATGATGCCTAGTTTTATGAAATTATTAAAAATAGTTTGAAAACATAAATTCCACCTAGTTTAGAGGATGAAACAATAATGAACTACTTATATTCTATTTCGGATGCATAAAAATAACACATTTGATGAACCTCTCATAAGGAACAATCAAGACAACTAGATGGTTTGTCATAGCATGGTGGTAATGAGAAAATGGCAGCTTAATCCTGCATTATTGCACCCCCAACCCGAGATCATGAATCAAGGGGTTATGGCAACAACCACAAAATTATGAAGAACACTCTCCATAAATATACAAGGCATCTCACTAGAAAATTGAATGCATCACAATGGAGATAATTTAAATAACTAAATGTCAAAGTTCATTTAACTAACAAATTCAATTGATAAGTAAAATTTAAAAGTCTTACATCCATTCAACCCCAAATAATAGTCTTATAAAATATAATAATAAATCTAAATCTTAACTATGTTGATAGCTCTATAAGTAATAAATACCTTGGCTGGATATTTTATATGATAATAGAGGATGGAGAGTTAAAATATAACTATTCATTAGCTGGTGTACAAGCATGATCAAATTTCTTTTTCAAAACAAGAATTCAGTAATGCCAGTGTCTTTAAAATACTCATTCAAAATTATGCATTTAATTCAAAAAAAATCTTACTCAATAATCTGATTCAAAACAAATTCAAACAACTCATGAATCTTTAACTATGGCCACGTATACTAATATTATATGGTGAGGCCATAATACCAAACATATACCCCACAATAGGGCTAGAATACCATACTTATACCTTATGGTGGGGCTGAAATATATCCGATGGTCGGGCTAAAATACCATACTTATATGCTATGGTTGGGCTAGAAACAGAATCATGGGCTCAGTAATAGTCCAAGCACTAATGCATAACCCCCAATTGGCAGCATTTATAATATAGTCAAACTGAGAGTCTAAATCTGATTTGTATCAAAACTTTTTTCGTAGAATAATAAATATTTCATAATCAAATCAAAATTAATATGCATATATGATTTTTGATCAATAAATAATTATAGTAATAATAGGAGAAATACTAATCTAAAATTTTATGTCAATTTTCATTCAAAATATATTTTCATTGATTCATAAATCATGTATAAATTCATTAATAATTTGTTCAATCTTCATGATTATATAAATGAAAAATCCAGAGAAGGTCAATCATTACTTATCGTATGAGCAAAATCAATTCATCAGTCTAATTAATTTCAAGAACCTATCTCAGAGCCCATTACCACAGAATCAGAAGTCTGCACATCTTATTGCATAAAAGCATAGACACGTCCTTGGATCTAGATTTTTAGATTCTTATCCTTATTTTGTTCAGCTTTTAGGGCAGGCTGACTCTCAGATTTCTGGGGGCACTCATCTATTTTGTGATCTATCTTACCACATTTAAAGTGAGTACCAATGATAGAACTGCATTCATAATCAGCATAAGCTTTACCCCACCTAGAACATTTGATGCTATCTGCTGGCATAGAGCTGTCACTCACTGATCTTTGTTTGAATCCCTAGTGTATTTACTATTCTGCGCTTGAGATTCATTTGGCCTACTTCATTTCTTTGGATTTTCTTCTCTTTTAGCATGTTCTTCATTGGCTTTCATTTCAATTTTTAATGCTTTCTTCACCACATCTATACAAGTAGTTAATTTACAAAGCTCCACTTACTTTCTAGTTTCTATCCTCAGTTTCATCTCAAATTTATACACTTGATCATGCTCATCCTCGACCAACCTTAGAATAAAGTTCGCAAGCTTGGTAAATTTAGTTTCATATTCTACAACTATCATATTTCATTATTTTAGATAAATAAATTTCTATTCTTGTTATGTCATTACACTCCAAGAAAAATACTGATTAGAAAATGCCCTTCAAAATCTCCCATAGAAGAGTTGCTCCCCATCATATTTATATTTATGTCTAGTCAGTACCATTAGTTGAACACTTTACCTTATAATAAATAAGTTTCCTAACAAATCTTTTCATCATCACGACACTCCAAAATAGTAATCATGATCTCCATCTCCATAATTCAATTATCAGCTTCCACAGATTCAATAGTCCCCATGAAAGCTAATGGACACAACCATTTAAATTCTACAATATTACTTCACTAATCCTGCTGCTCTCCACATTCCTACAGGTGGCGATGTTTGTAGTTGCACTTGCCATTGTTGTAGTAATTATTGCGGCAACTACTATTATGATTGCACCATGCCGACTAATATCTTTCTTTTTCGGGCCATAATTGGTTCTTGCTGCTCCATCTATATATTCCTAATAGGATCAATGACTCTTTTCTGCTAAAGGGATACCACCAACCTACTGAGGAGGATCGCAATTCTATTGGTTTAATATATTTTTAGCAGTACATCGAGCAAACTTTTTTATCCGACATGGAGTCATCTTAATCTTGTATGAACAACGAGCTTTCCAAAATTCTTTTACAAAATTGAATATCTAAAATCCTACTTTTATCAAATTTTAATCATAATTATTTTCAAAATAAAATCCTAAATTTTAAAATCCTTATAGCTGACGTCGAAATGGTTCAATTTAGGACATCCAATTGATTAACTATAAATCAAGGATCATGCTAGGATGGTAGGATGTAATTGATGGTAAAATCTAATGATGATAGGCTTGATCAAGGTGAGGGCTGGCTATTCAATAGTCAAAAGTTAGGATCCTTTCATCATGGTCTATTAAGATTGTTGAAGGTTCCTTCTATGATTTAGAAAAGCCTAAAAGAGAAACATAATCTTGAGGAAGACACTTTTAGTGGTAGAAACTCATAGAGAGAGAGAAAATATGATTTTCTAGAGATAAATAGAAAGGGAAAGTGGAGAAAGGGAAGAAGAGGGAAGCCCTCTTCCCTTAAAATGGGCTAGAGGGGAGGAGTTAAACTCCTCCCTGATCAAGAGTTGATTGGTGAAGGAAGAGAACTCCAATGGGAGTTTAACTCTTCCGCCTAGCAAGTGCCCAGCATATGTTGGCCCTCTTTTTTTTTTCTAGTGCTCTAAAATTCATGGTACATCCTTTTTGGGTTGTTTCTTTTTTTGTGTCTGGATCAGACCCAAGTTGTTTGGACTTGGGTGTCACATTCTCTTTTCTAAAAAAAAAATTCATCATCAAAATTTTTCTTGCCCAATCATAAAAAATTTAGGGTTACATCTTTCTCAGATCATAATAATCCTATAATGTAATGATCAAGTCTTTCATTATAGTATTCCTTAAATCAAATTATTGTTCTGATCAGCTTGAAAAAAATTTAGACCACAATGCTTTCGATGTGCACTCTGATTCAAATCCATCAATATACTTGTCTCAAATCTAAATTTCTAAATTATATCAAAATTAATATTAGTTATCATCCCAATGCCCCTAGCGCCTTCAAATCAACACTCATGTCTGATTTTTTGTGTCATGATTTCTCCACTTATGCTCTGATATCATATTAATTATCGCACACACCCATCCAAGAACGTGAATCAAGGATTCATGTCAACCATCCATGCTTGTGGAGAACACTCTCTACAAGCATGCAAGTTATCCCAACACGATATCATATGCATTACAAAGGAGATAATTTGAATAACTAAAAGTTGAAATTTAATTAACTAATAAATCCAACTGAAAAAAATAACATTCAAAAGTCCAACATCCATTGAACCTCAAATAATAATCCTATAACCTATAATAATAAATCCAAATCTAAATTATGTTGATACTATCAAAACTTATTTTTAATTTTCAATGTAGTATCCCACATCCATAACTAAGCTTCTAAATCTGAAAAAGCAAAAAAGAATAATGAGATTGATAACCCAATAAGCAATAAGCATCTTAAATAGATAATTCATGTGACAACATGGGATGCGATAGTCAAAATATAATTAATCATTAGTCGGTATGCAAACATGATCAAATTTTATTTTCAAAACATAAATTTAAAAATATTAGTATCTATCAAATTTTCATGCACATAAGCACATATGTGATATGAAATCAATAATATGGATAGAGGCCTCAATGGCTCGATGCACGAACTGTCACATGAACTATATATCTAATTGTTAGATAGGAACCTCAATGGATTAAAGATCAATGTTGTAAAACATCTTGATGTATCCTTCAGTTTACTTTCGTCCAATCTAATACTTCTAAAGTGTTGGGGATAGCAATAAACTCCTCACATATGATTCTTATTTCATAACTAGAGAAATCAATTTTATGAGCTCTTAGCGAGAGGTTGTTATTTCAAATCTAGCCAAATTGGTATATGTATTGCAAGCATCAATGCTTTTAATTGTTTCATTCACTTGAAGCAAAGATGTCTAAATTTTTTCCATTGTAATCATTGTTTATGGTTGTATAACTTCTATCCATGGCATGCTCATAATTTCTAACTAGAGTCAAATTGATAGTTCTTATGTTTTTTAAAAAGATGTTAGTTAGCTGATTATTTTGAAGGATGTTTCTTGATTTATGTGATCTTATAAAGAAAGGCTTAATTTGACGAGACATGATGAAAGAACTTTGACTTAAGACTTGGTTCACCAAAAAGGGGGCAGGCTCATGCCTCGCTACTTTAGCCATGATATCTATCCTACCAACGTAAATTACAACTTTTAAAATATAAAACTAGTGAAAAGCAGGACATCGCCATAAAGATTATTAAGTTATAAATGCCATCAAGTGTATGTTTCTTTAAGAATAGTATTCCACAGAAATTGCAATAATCTTTAAAATCATTAAATTTTATTAAAATAATTTTCATCACGACTAGTGATCAATGGATTTTAAGAGCCCAAGATAACGGAAAAAGATTAAATCATATCTTCTTATTACATCGAAGGTATTAAAATTATCCTAGTTTCCTTTCCCATCATCCCATTCCCATTATTCAAATTTTGAAGGATCCCTATCAAAATATTTAATGGACCCTATTATTCTCAAATTTGTTAGAGAATAATCGCTCCCAAGTCACTTAATCAAGTGGTATTAATTAAGATGCCATGAAGAAACTGAACAAAACAAAATGTTACCATCCTATTAAGGTATAAGAAACTCTTGGTAAAATAACCCAATAAATAGTGCCTAATGGCAATTAAAGGAAACAAAACCCCCTTTAGATAATTATTATTACTCAACAAAATAAATATTTTGGACAAATATAAATTCAAAGCCCTAAGGCATATTCTTAGACTAGATCAAGAAATTTGATATGGCTTCCTCTTCCTCTTCCAATGCCAATAAAATTTTCATTGCCATCATAGTTCTTGCTATGTTCTTTGCTTATGGTATGTTTCTTCTTCTATTTCAGTATAGAAAATTGGAAGAATATATAGACATGAAGGCCTTAAAATGCATGTCATTCTCTTTTGTTTAATATTCATGTAGCACGCCTCAGTTTTTCTCAGATTTTCTAAATATTTGTTCATGCAAGTATAAATATACATGCTAATTCAAAAATTATTTTGTTGTTACAGCGCAAGCAAGATATTATTGTATTGCATTATGTGATGTGGAGACCAAAAGTTGCAATGGATCATGCCACAGCTTGGGATACGAAAAAGGACAATGTGTGGCACCACTTTATGAACTTTGTTGCTTGTATATATTAAATATTGATCAATATTTTGGGTTGAAAAAATCCATACCACACCCGTATTTCACCCATCATTTCCTACTTGATGGTGAGTTTTATATATAATTAATGTATTACAAAATGTCAGGTGGACATAAATGAAAAATCTTTATAGATTTTAAAATAATTGACATATCATAATTATTTTTATCTTTTATTATTCTTTTACTAAGGCAATTTATCAATTGCCAAAAGGTGTGATGAGATTTGGCTTCATCGATATCCATTCTAGTTAGAACATATAATTAGAAAATATTTATATTGATTTAAGAAATGCTAGCATATTATATGGTTTTATCTTTAACAAGGTATTTTGTGGTTGTATGTTGGCAACTAGCAGCTATCATGTATTTTATTTAAAAAAATAATTGTGCAGCTATCAATATCTATTTGATGATGCAAGCTAATCATTTGGATTTGTGACACAAAATATCAAACCTATCAAAAAATTCAAAAACAATAAGTTGGTAAAAGCAGGAAAAAAAGACATGAAAGAAGAAAAACTATTATTATGCATGTAAAATTATTATAATTATGCATGTTACTATAGCTTTGTCCTAGTGATTCTTGATTGTTTTTGCATAGACTCCAATGTTGCTTGATAGCTACTCAATAAAAGTACTCATGCTGCATCATAAATTAAAGCAAAAATTATCTCAGGAGAAGCCACAACTCCTCACAATGCACGTGCTCACATAATATACAAGCATATATATATATGTATATATATATATATTAGTTCCATTAATCTGGTTTCTTTCTTGTCTCTTGCGGAGTTGCAAGGATGTGTGATTAAGGAATAGGTGAAGAGTGTTAGCTAGGTCTATAGTCATATCCAAACAAACCATTTCCATGTTGATCACAAATTATTTACAAATAGTTTAGATTTATAAGGCCATATATTTGTAGAAAAAGCTTATATGAATATATAAATATATGCTCTTGTCATTAATTTTATAATCATTATTCATGAATAGTTAATTAAATTTTATATTTTTTTAAATTTAGAGAATATTGAATAAAACTAATATGTGAGGATCCATACAAATAAATGCTCAATCTTTTACCACTACTAGACCTACTGTAATTATAGAAAGTTTATGGCTAGACTTAAAATAATACTGGCTCCATCCAATAGCTACATAGTTAAATAAATTTGCTTATTGAAAATCCGACAGGTCTGACCTTGAAGTACTAGACTTAGACCCGAATGGATCCTGGATATCCAGATCCGGTTCTGGGACCCGAGATCGGGGTTCAACTGTGGCCCATCGGCGAGCGAATCTCGCAGCGGAGAGGGAGAGAGGGAGAGGGACTAAGAGAGGAAGAGACCGAGAGAGGAAGAGACCGAGAGAGGGAGACTGAGAGAGGGAGAGAGGGGAGGTGGCGCGGGCGAGATCGGGATCCGACCGCGGTCCATCGGGAGATTTGAGGGGGTGTGGGTGAGATCGGGGTCTGGCCATGGTTCGCTGGGAGATCCTAGGGGATGCAGGTGAAGGTCCAATAGGAGATCCGAGGGGGAGCAGGCGAGATCAGGGTTCGATTGCAATCCACCGGGAGATCCAAGGGAGGGTGGGTGATGGTCCGTCGAGAGATCCGAGGGGGCACGAAGAGATTAGGGTCCAACTACGGTCTGCTGGGAGATCGAAGGGGGCACGGGCGATGGTCCGCTGGTGAGGGAGGGAGGCTGAGAGAGGGAGGGAGGTGGTCCGGCCTCACCGACGAGGGAGATCGAGAGAGGGAGAGAGGGAGCGAGCGGATCCAGCCTCACCAATGAGGGATTGAGAGAGGGAGGGAGAGGGTCTAGCCTCGCTGGCAAAGAAGATCAAGAGAGGGAGAGACTGAGAGAGAGAATCAGGGGGTCCGGCCTCGTCAGCGAGGGAGATCGAGAGACAGATGGGGAGAGGAGGGGAGACCAGAGATGGGAAACCGACAAAGGGAGAGAGTTAGAATGAGTGATATCTAGATATTTTATTATGTTTAATATATATATATATATTATTTGGGTCTGGATATTAAATATCCAGACCCTACCCATTTATGTTATGATTTATCGGGTTTGGGTTCGAGTTCGGGTAAACGGGTCTAATACTAATACCAGACCCAGACCGTTGGATAAATACTCATGGGTCCCGGGTCTGGACTCGACCCATTGACACCTCTACATCCAATGCCAGTGCTCTTGGGATACCAAGCTTGGAAAAACTAAACTAAAACTTTTTCATGAATTTGTTGCCATAATAACGTTGAAGGTTGGTGTAACTACGTGACATATTTCGATTAGGTAAGATTAATTTTTCACTAAACCCAACAAATGGTAGATTCATGGTATAAAATATTATTACATATAAAACTAGTCAAAGACCTGCATGTTGCATGAGATGAATAATTATAGTCTATAATTATTAATTTTTTATGATAAATATTCTTTAACTTTTTTTAATATTTTATTTTATTTTTTATATATATTATATATTATTATTTTATAAAATAATATTTTATTATTTTTTTCTTTTTTTTCCTCCTTCCCATTCTCATACCTCCTCCGCACTTGTTGGTGCCGCCCCACCACAGCTCCCTATCTCTCTCGACAAATATCGATCTCGATCGCACCTCGATCCCTTCTATTCTTCTCATACCTTCTTCACGCCCGTCAATGCCACCCCACCACCACTTTCCTTCTCTCTTGACAAAAATTATTTCTTGAAATAATATTTTTAGCATAAGTTGTTTTAGAATATTCATCAATAAGTAGAGCACGGCTACTTGTTTGCTTTCCAAGTACATCTTTTTTCTTCATAGTTTTATTAACAACAGGACTATCATCTTGATTTGCTTCAATCTATAAAAAAAAATTTAATTATTAATTATTAGAATAAAGTAGATAAATATAATAAGCAATATGTAAAAGAATAGAAATACATCACTCACAATGGATTTTTCATGATTTTTCTTGTCCGCTAATTCATTGTATGGTTCAGACAAACTCACACCAGCACAGAAAGACTCCTTTAAATAGGACTGGAGGGAAGGAGTTCCACTCCTCTCGATGGAGGATTTTCGACTTCGATTGAGAGTCATTCTGGAAAAAGACTCCTTCATAGAGTCTTCTCTCATTTTTTTTTGTTTAAATTGGGTTATTACATTCTCCCCCCTTAAAATAATTTTATTCTCGAAATTAACATACTGCAAAGTTAATACTCTTAGGTGAACCAAATTCTTATCCCATCGTTGACCTCCTATCTCTAGTTGAGAAAAAAAATTTGAATCCTCTATCATTGAAACCAAAGTTTCCAATCAATTTAAAATGATTTAAATCACCATGCTTTCTCTGCACACTCTGATTTAAATTCACTAAATATCTTAGATTTGCTAAATAACTTGCAAAATAATAAGATAATAATTTATCAACCTCTCAAATTATAACCTAAGATATAAATTATCCATTGAAATCCTATGAATTATCTTTGTCACATCCTTAGTGATCATAATCTTATGCTCAAATACCCCTTAACTCAAAGTTCCTAATGATCTTAAACCTAAGCTCTGATACCATTCTATCATGCCCTGAACCCAGCACTTGGATCGGATACGTGATGGCCACATACTCTCTAGGGCAGACCCTAAAAATATGCAAGGCCTACATAATGAGTCCACAAGAATACCAAAAGAATTAATAAATTTCAATCATATTTATTAATCAAATAAATCCATCTTTGTTCATAAAATTTAAACATATGTTTGGTATCAGAAAATAACTAATTAACTAACTAAAGACTCCATTGCTCGAACTTCACATCCAACCCGACCAAAACTAAGCATCCTGCAAATCTAAAAGAGAAGAGAAAGAAGGGTTGTGAGCTTTATAGCCCATTAAGGATTCTCCACACTCACACCAACATGAGTATGAAATATCATTTAATAAATATATACAATCGATAAGAAAATAATCATATTTATACATCAATATGATAATTAAATAATATCATCATATACACATCACATATCACCAATCAGCAATATTAATCAACATTAATTTAATGGAATTACTTATCATTTATTGATTAACATAATTTTGATCCAAATAACATTTTCATTTCGATACTAGACTAGACCCGCTCGCGCTCCAGCCCATGGTAGGCCACCACGTTTCCATCCATGATCGGCAACCATATCTAAGCTCGTTGCTGACATCACAATACCATGTTTCACACATGCTAGCTAGTTTAGATATCCATCTATTAAATATAATTTATCATCTTGATTTGATTTCAGCACTGAACTCAATCACAACCATGCTCCAACCCATCATAGGCCAAAATATACGCCACATTTCATATATGGTCGACTAGTCCGCATGCTCCTCTTTCTCATGTTTTATGTTTATCTTTTCGATGATTAATTACAACCATGCTCTAGCCCATGGTAGGCCAAACACATGCTACACCCCAGCTAGCTCGAGGCTGACCTAGCATACACACCACATTTCTTGCATTATCGAATAATCCAAATACCGCCCATGCCTCATCTATATTATTAAAATCAAAATCTGATTTTCGATAGTAGATTAGTCACAGTTATTCTTCAGCCAATAATAGGCCAAGCTGCATCCCAATCCAAGATTGACCCGGCATATACACCATGTTTCTTGCATGACTGGCTAACCTCGATGCCACCCACCTCATTAATTATATTAAATCATGTTATTCTTACTCGACAATCATTAAGCATCAATTAACATGATTCAAGAAATATCAATTTAGTATATAATACATATATCAATACATATAAAATATACATCAATTATACAGATAAATTTTCATGAACATGTCAGTGATCGTGTTGAAGAACCCTTACCTCTACTAGTGATGAACTCAGAATAGAAATTGATGATCCTCTAGATCTATGCACTTGAAACTAAGGTATTTTGCTCGACACCTTATGCAGACAATCACACCTCTACATGATCAAGATCAAACATAAAAATTATATATGAAAAAATTATGGATAAACAAACCTAATATTGTAGGTTCAAGATCCCTCCCAAGATAGCTAGTCAGTCCAAGTTTTCTAAACACCTGAATCCTTCGTGATCCATACAATCCCTAGAGAGAGAAACTAGAGAGAAATTTTTAGAGAGAGAAAATAGGGAGAGAAGGTTAAGAGAAGGAAGAGAAAGAAGTGAGAGAAAAAGCTCTTTTTTTCTATCTTTTCTCTTTTTTTTCTTTTTCTCTCTTTTCTCTTTTTTCTTTTTCTTTTTTTCCTTCTTTCTTCTTCCTGTTTCTTTCTTCATGTGTGCCTTAGCCAAAATAGGGGATGGAATGGTCCCCTCTTGTTCATTGGATTAGAGGCCATGGTCGGTGCAACTGGGGTTGATGATTGCCGGGGTTGTTGCACAGCAGCCCATCCATTCCAATCCGATGGTCGATGATGACCGTCGGTGCCAAAAAATACCAAAGCAAACAAGAAACCAAAAAGGGAAAAACATGGAAGGGAAATCTCAAAAATATCTGATGAACTCGATGTTTGCTAGTGGTCACTAACATAATCGGAAGGAAGAAAAAAGTTGAAGAAAGAAGGGGCGGGCTTACCTTGGGCTCTGATGATCTCTCCACCTCGGATTCTTGATGGATATGTTTAAGAGTTCTAAGAAGAAACTCCGGTGATCCCTGCGAGTCTTGGCCTTGGATCTTGATGGAAAGGAGAGGGAAGACATCTCCTCTTTAAATAGAGCCGGAGGGGAGGAGTTCCACTCCTCCTAGTGAAGGATTTCTAACTCTGATTGGGAGTCGTTCGGGAAGAAGACTCCTTCACAGAGTCTTCTCTCATTTTCTTTGTTTAAATTGGGTTATTACAGTGGTAAAAACAAAAAACATATTTCTATATTTTACTTAACTTTTTGGTTATTTTATTCAACTAATAAATATTTTTTATGTCTACGTTTTGCAGATGTTGTTGGAAATTTAATTACCGTGAGACCTTTAGAGAATATTCATGCTAATAACTTAATTATTTAAAAAAAATTGGAGCTATTGATGCTTGAGTATGTATTTTACTTTATATATAGTACATGATTTATTTAAAAATATAGTATTTATCTTTCTAATCCTACCTAATGTTTTTGTAGTGGATTACAGATAAAGGTCATCCTTTGGGATAATGTTATTGATTATATAGATGAAACTGAAAATTTTGCAAAGTTTCTCTCATCTAATTCTAATTGTAACATCAACAACTATTAAAGCATTTTGAGGTATTCAAAACTTATTTTTAATTTTGTCTTTGATATTAGGAATTTTTGTTCTTAATAAGAAATTTATATTATAGGTGAACATTATTTTTCCTCTATGAGTGTAACGAAAATTTATGTCAACTTGGACATACCAGAAGTGAAAAGTTTTAATCATAGGTATTGTTTATGTATTCATTATATATCTTATTATAAAATTTCATAGGACAAACTACTAACTAAATTTTATAACTATTTCAATAAAGATTTACCATGTGTAAATGATGTTCAAGAGATTATATCTCAAAGCCAATTATAAACTACTTCTACTAATCCATTATATGTCAAAAGGATGACAATTCAAGAAATAAAATCTATTGAATGGGATTGTCATGGATAGGTGATTAAACTTATATAATACTAAAACTTCATTCATATGTCATGTAAATTTTCTAAATTTGGTATTTATATTTAAATATATAACTATAATTAATATTAAACTATTTGATTTGTAGGAAACTATCTTTAATTGCCAGGCTTTTATAAGCAACATTGAAACAAAATTTGGATGGTGCTATATGGCTTGCCAAATTTGTTAGAAAAAAGTAAGATGCACTAATGTTGGATTCAGGTGTGATCGATGCAATATAGAGCCTAAGTACCCAATGCTAAGGTTTGCTTCACATTTAATACTTAGAATTTATATGTTATATATTTTAATATCACATCTTTTATGCATATCCATTATAATTTTTTATTTGTTAGTTATAATAAATTTTGATTTAGTTCTATTCTTTCTTTTACTTTAGATACTGATTACAATTTCATGTTGTAGATGATACTGGATTTGCATCATTCATTCTTTTTGTTAAAATTACTCAATGGTTAATAGGCAAATTAGCTAAAGAATTATGCATAGATAAGGTATATACAACATATATTTTATATTTTATTTATCCAATTGATTAGTTAATAATATAAGGTTATGTATTTCTCTTTATGCAAAAAGATGATGATTCTATTATTCCATTAGAAATCAAAAAAGCTATAAGACCAAGTTATACCTTCCAAATTAAAGTTGATGAATACAATCTCAAAGAAGAAAGACAAAGTTATAATGTTCTCAAAATAATTTTGAATGATGCATACAATGAATTAGCGGACAAGAAAAATCATGAAAAATCCTTTGTGAGTGATGTATTTCTATTCTTTTACATATTGCTTATTATATTTATCTACTTTATTCTAATAATTAATAATTAAATTTTTTTTATAGATTGAAGCAAATCAAGATGATAGTCCTGTTGTTGATAAAACTATGAAGAAAAGAGATGTACATGAAAAGCAAACAAGTAGCCGTGCTCTACTTATTGATGAATATTCTAAAACAACTGATGCTAAAAATATTATTTCAAGAAATAATTTTTGTAAAAATGATTATGTTACTTTTCTTTATACCTCCATTTAGAATACTTGATATCATCTATGATATTTTTTATATTATTTTGACTTTTTAATCTAAAAATTTTGTAACATTAGATATGCAAAATATATTTTTTTTAAAAAAAAATCATATACCATGTATCGCATGGGTTATAATGTAGTATATATATAAAATAATATCTTATGGAGGAGTATTATGGTGTTGCCAACTCAGCAAGTTAAAATTCTTTCAATACGCTACATGTTGAGCTCCGACTTTTTAAATTTTTTTTTATTTTCTGCATCAATCATCCGTGCTGGCTGTTCTCCTATATTGCCAGCGTTCCCTTCACCTGCCAAGCATTCCCTCCGCCAGTTCGCTTACTCCCTACTCCACCATGCCACTACCTCCTTCTCCCCCTCCCATAAGCTTGGCCAGGGTAGGTTCGGACCCGTATTCCACAGTGGCCTTCCCTCCGGCCAGGAGATCATCGTCAAGCTTATGGACTTTGATTCCCTCCAGGGAGAGCATGAGTTCCAAAATGAGCTCGCCCTCATTGGCAAGATGCTCGCCATGGCATCCTCCCCGGACTACGGATGGGTGGTGGCTCTCCTCGGCTACTGTAGCTCCGACAAGAAGCACCATCGCCAGTGGTGGTGGCGATGGTGGGAGGCACACAAGGAGGAGGTGGTGGAGGCCTCCACCGTCGGCATTAGGATAGGGTGGAGGCTGCTCCTGGAGTATGAGTTGATGCACAATGGGAGCCTCCGGGATGTGTTGCTCGACTGGCGATGCCCGGAGTTGATGGACTGGGGCCGCCGGTTCTTGGTGGTGCTCGACATCGCCCGCAGCCTCCAGTTCCTCCACACTGTGTGCGAACCCCTAGTCATCCACAGTGACATCAAGCCCAGCAACATCCTCCTCGATGCCTACCTCTCCGCCAAGATCACCGACTTCGGCCTCGCTCACCTCAAGACCCCTATCGCTGATGACCTCCAGGCCGCCATCATCTCCCCTGCCTCCAATTTAGGCGATAATGAGGTGGCCATTGAGATCGTGCCAAATAAGGCCATGATCGGTGATTCCAAATCCTTTTCGAATGTCAAGGAGTCAGCGGTGGGAGGAGGAGAGGATGAGGCTTCAATCATGGGAGAGATGGCCGAGAGCACCATGATGGCTGCCAGGTTTGAGGAGTCAATTGGATGTGGAGGGTTAGCAATTAATGGTGGTGGCCTATGCGCACGAATCCTAAAGCATAAAAAAGAAAAAGAAATAAAAGAAAGAAAAAGCAGGGAAATAGGGCACGGACAGAGGACTTCTTCTCCTTTGAGAATCTACTTTCCGATCCATAGGTGGAATTTTATTTCATCTAAAACTTGAATTAATCTCTATAAATTGAAACCCCTCTCTGTTCCACAACCTTTCATTGTTGGGATTCATCGATTTTCTTCCTAACTTTTTTTAATTCTGTTTGGTTCCTATTCTCATATTTGAAGACAAGTGTCGGTCAAATCGTAGCCCCCAACATCACTGAAAGCTAGGTAATCCCTTAAGAAACATTATCTCTGATTTTTTTATAGTGATTTCTATGATATATGCACTGATTTTTTGGGGATAACTTGGATTTCTATGAGCTCTATTTTGGCCGTTCCTTTTTATGATTTTTTTGGCACCGCCCGGCACCATCCATCACTGATGAGCTCTGATCACGGGAGCTGCGGCTGCGCCACCATGGGAGGAAGCCTCACCACCTATTCTGATGGGTTCTCCATGGCATTGGTGGAAGAGGAGATGTGGATCCATAGATCCCCTATTTTGTCCTAAATGAAAGAAGAAAAATGAAGAAGAAAAGAAAAAGGGAAAATTAAAAAAAAATTAAAAAAAAGAGAGAGAATTTCTCTACCTTCGCTCTCTCCCATCTCTGATCTTGAATCTTTCTCTCTCTAAAAAATTATTTTCTCTCTCTATTTCCTCTCTCCTATTTTCAATCTCTATTAAGATTATTGGATTTTTGAAAAAGAAAAAAAAGGGAGAAAGGAAGAAAAGAATGAAAAAGATTTTCTCTCTTCTCTCTCTTCTTTCCCTCTCCACTTTCTCTCTCTATAATATTGATCTAACTATCTTCTTTCTTTTCTCTTTTTCGAACTCTAGGAAGCTTTTGACGACCGCCCCCTACTCTGCAGAGCAGCAGTGGAAGTAGGTCTAGAACTATTGTTGGAATAGCACCTGCCTTCCGGAACTAGAACTAGTGCGACGAAAAGTGGGACAACCACCTTCGCGATTACAAGAAGGTGCACAACTATGAGGCCCGCACCATGGCTTTCGCAGTCGGTAGTGCCGTCGGAGATCGGCCCTCCTACTGGGCCATGGAGTGGCATGAGCGAAATTCAAAATGCAAGAGCACACAAAGGGAGCCGAGCAAAGGAGGGATGGCCGGGATGGGAGATGTTGGTAGCGGCAGAAAGGGGGCTGAGCAGGAGGCAAGGGAGGACAAAAGAGGGGCAATGGTGGTGCTGGGGGCGGCGATATCGATAGGGGCATCGGAGGGTGCGATCGGGATTAGCGTTTGTCAAGAGAGAAGGGAAAGTGGTGGTGGGGTGGCATTGACGAGCGCAAAGAAGGTATGAGAAGAAGAGAAGGGACTGAGGTGCGATCGGGATCGATATTTGTCCGAGAGAGATGGGGAGCCATGGTGGGGCGGCACCAACAAGTGCGGAGAAGGTATGAGAACAGGAAGGAGGAAGAAAAAGAAAAAATAATAAAATATTATTTTATAAAATAATAAAAATATAATATATATAATAAATAAAATAAAAATAAAATAAAATATTAAAAAAAGTTAAAGAATATTTATTATAAAAAAATTTAATAATTATAGACTATAATTATTCATCCCGCGCAACATGCAGGTCTTTGACTAGTTTTATATGTAATAATATTTTATACCATGAATCTACCATTTGTTGGGTTTAATCCTTCCTAATCGAAACATGTCACGTAGCTACACCAACCTTCAACGTTATTGTGGCAAAGAATTCATGAAAATATTTTAGTTTAGTTTTTGGGAGCTTGGTATCCCAAGAGCACAGGCATTGGATGTAGAGGTGTCAATGGGTCGGGTCCAGACCCGAGACCCACGAGTATTTATCCAACGGTCTGGGTCTGGTGTTAGTATCAGACCCGTTTACCCGAACTCGAACCCAAACTCGATAAATCATAACATAAATGGGTAGGGTCTGGATATTTAATATCCAGACCCAAATAATATATATATATATTAAACATAATAGAAAAATCTAGATATCTCTCATTCTAACTCTCTCCCTCTATCGATCTCCCATCTTCAGGTCTCCCCTCCTCGCCCCATCTCTCTCTCGATCTCCCTCGCCGACGAGGCCGGACCCCCTCCTTCTCTCTCTCAGTCTCTCCCTCTCTTGATCTTCTTCATCGGCGAGGCCAGACCCTCTCCCTCCCTCTCTCAATCCCTCATCGGTGAGGCTGGACCCGCTCGCTCCCTCTCTCCCTCTCTCGATCTCCCTCGTCGGTGAGGCTGGACCACCTCCCTTCCCTCTCTCAGCCTCCCTCTCTCGCTAGTGGACCATCGCCCGTGCCCCCTCCGATCTCCCAGTAGACCGTAGTTGGACCCCAATCTCTTCTGCGCCCCCTCGGATCTCTCGACGGACCATCGCCCATGCTCCCTCGGATCTCCCGGTGGATCGCAACCAGTCCCCGATCTCGCCCGCACCCCCTCGGATCTCCTGCTGGACCTTCACCTGCAACCCCTCGGATCTCCCAGCGAATCCATGGCCAGACCCTGATCTCGCCCATGCCCCCTCGAATCTCCCGACGGACCATGATCGGATCTCGATCTCACCTGCTCCACCTCCCCTCTCTCCCTCTCTCAGTCTCCCTCTCTCGATCTCTTCCTTTCTTAGTCCCTCCCTGCCTCTCCCTCCCCACCTCTCCCTCTCCGCTGCGAGATTCGCTCGCCGATGGGCCATGGTCGGACCCCGATCTTAGGGTCCCAGAACCAGGATCTGGATATCCGAGATCCATTCAGGTCTAAGTCTAGGTACTTCAAGGCCAGACCTGTTGGGTTTTCAATAAGCAAATTTATTTAACAATGTAGCTATTGGATGGAGCCAGTTGTATTTTAAGTCTAGCCATAAACTTTCTATAATTACAGTAGGTCTAGTAGTGGTAAAAGATTGAGCATTTATTTGTATGGATCGTCACATATTAGTTTTATTTAATATTCTCTAAATTTAATAAACTATTCATGAATAATGATTATAAAATTAATGACAAGAGCATATATTTATATATTCATATAAGCTTTTTCTACAAATATATGGCCTTATAAATCTAAACTATTTGTAAATGGTTTGTGATCAACATGGCAATGGTTTGTTTGGATATGGCTATAGACCTAGCCAACACTCTTCACCTATTCCTTAATCACACATCCTTGCAACTCCATAAGACACAAGAAAGAAATCCAATTAATGGAACTAATATATATATATATATATATATATATATGTACTTG
This sequence comes from Cocos nucifera, assembly GCA_006176705.1. Taxonomy (NCBI): domain Eukaryota; kingdom Viridiplantae; phylum Streptophyta; class Magnoliopsida; order Arecales; family Arecaceae; genus Cocos; species Cocos nucifera. The sequence goes on along the minus strand of QRFJ01006826.1, from coordinate 14,763 downwards.
TATATTATGTGAGCACGTGCATGGTGAGGAGTTGTGGCTTCTCCTGACTTAATTTTTGCTTTAATTTATGATGCAGCATGAGTACTTTTATTAAGTAGCTATCAAGCAACTTTGGAGTCTATGCAAAAAAAATGAAGAATCACTAGGACAAGGCTATAGTAACATGCATAATTATAATAATTTTACATGCATAATAATAGTTTTTCTTATTTCATGTATTTTTTTCTGCTTTTACCAACTTATTGTTTTTTAATTTTTTGATAGGTTTGATATTTTGTGTCACAAATCCAAATGATTAGCTTGCATCATCAAATAGATATTGATAGCTGCACAATTATTTTTTTAAATAAAATACGTGATAGCTGCTAGTTGCCAACATACAACCACAAAATACCTTGTTAAAGATAAAACCATATAATATGCTAGCATTTCTTAAATCAATATAAATATTTTCTAATTATATGTTCTAACTAGAATGGATATCGATGAAGCCAAATCTCATCACACCTTTTGGCAATTTATAAATTGCCTTAGTAAAAGAATAATAAAAGATAAAAATAATTATGATATGTCAATTATTTCAAAATCTATAAAGATTTTTCATTTATGTCCACCTGACATTTTGTAATACATTAATTATATATAAAACTCACCATCAAGTAGGAAATGATGGGTGAAATATGGGTGTGGTATGGGTTTTTTCAACCCAAAATATTGATCAATATTTAATATATACAGCAACAAAGTTCATAAAGTGGTGCCACACATTGTCCTTTTTCGTATCCCAAGCTATGGCATGATCCATTGCAACTTTTGGTCTCCACGTCACATAATGCAATACAATAATATCTTGCTTGCGCTGTAACAATAAAATAATTTTTGAATTAGCATGTATATTTATACTTGCATGAACAAATATTTAGAAAATCTGAGAAAAATTGAGGCATGCTACATGAATATTAAATAAAAGAGAATGATGCATTTTAAGGCCTTCATGTCAAGATATTCTTTCAATTTTCTATACTGAAATAGAAGAAGAAACATACCATAAGCAAAGAACATAGCAAGAACTATGATGGCAATGAAAATTTTATTGGCATTGGAAGAGGAAGAGGAAGCCATATCAAATTTCTTGATCTAGTCTAAGAATATGCCTTAGGGCTTTGAATTTATATTTGTCCAAAATATTTATTTTGTTGAGTAATAATAATTATCTAAAGGGGGTTTTGTTTCCTTTAATTGCCATTAGGCACTATTTATTAGGTTATTTTACCAAGAGTTTCTTATACTTTAATAGGATGGTAACATTTTGTTTTGTTCGGTTTCTTCATGGCATCTTAATTAATGCCACTTGATTAAGTGACTTGGGAGCGATTATTCTCTAACAAATTTGAGAATAATAGGGTCCATTAAATATTTTGATAGGGATCCTTCAAAAGTTGAATAATGGGAATAGGGTGATGGGAAAGGAAACTAGGATAATTTTAATACCTTTGATGTAATAAGAAGATATGATTTAATCTTTTTTCATTATCTTGGGCTCTTAAAATCCATTGATTACTAGTCATGATGAAAATTATTTTTAAAAAAATTAATGATTTTAAAGATTATTGCAATTTCTTGTGGAATACTATTCTTAAAGAAACATACACTTGATGGCATTTATAACTTAATAATCTTTATGGTGATGTCTTGCTTTTCACTAGTTTTATATTTTAAAAGTTGTAATTTACGTTGGTAGGATAGATATCATGGCTAAAGTAGCGAGGCATGAGCCTGCCCCCATTTTTGGTGAACCAAGTCTTAAGTCAAAGTTCTTTCATCATGTCTCATCAAATTAAGCCTTTCTTTATAAGATCACGTAAATCAAGAAACATCCTTCAAAATAATCAGCTAACTAACATCTTTTTAAAAAACATAAGAACTATCAATTTGACTCTAGTTAGAAATTATGAGCATGCCATTGATAGAAGTTATACAACCATAAACAATGATTACAATGAAAAAAATTTAGACATCTTTGCTTCAAGTGAATGAAACAATTAAAAGCATTGATGCTTGCAATACATATACCAATTTGGCTAGATTTGAAATAACAAACTCTCGCTAAGAGCTCATAAAATTGATTTCTCTAGTTATGAAAAAAGAATCATATGTGAGGAGTTTATTGCTATCCCCAACACTTTAGAAGTATTAGACTGGACGAAAGTAAACTGAAGGATGCATCAAGATGTTTTACAACATTGATCTTTAATCCATTGAGGTTCCTATCTAACAATTAGATATATAGTTCATGTGACAGTTCATGCATCGAGTCCATTGAGGCCTCTATCCATATTATTTATTTTGTATCATATATGTGCTTATGTGCATGAAAATTTGATAGTTACTAATATTTTTAAATTTAAGTTTTGAAAATAAAAGTTGATCATGTTTGCGTACTGACTAATGATTAATTATATTTTGACTATCGCATCCCATGTTGTCACATGAATTATCTATTTAAGATGTTTATTGCTTATTGGGCTTATCAATCTCATTATTCTTTTTTGCTTTTTCAGATTTAGAAGCTTAGTTATGGATGTGGGTACTACATTGAAAATTAAAAATAAGTTTTGATAGAATCAACATAATTTAGATTTGGATTTATTATTATAGTTTATAGGATTATTATTTGAGGTTCAATGGATGTTGGACTTTTGAATGTTATTTTTCAGTTGGATTTATTAGTTAATTAAATTTCAACTTTTAGTTATTCAAATTATCTCCTTTGTAATGCATATGATATCGTGTTGGGAAAACTTGCATGCTTGTAGAGAGTGTTCTCCACAAGCATGGATGGTTGACATGAATCCTTGATTCACGTTCTTGGATGGGTGTGTGCGATAATTAATATGATATCAGAGCATAAGTGGAGAAATCATGACACAAAAAATCAGACATGAGTGTTGATTTGAAGGCGCTAGGGGCATTGGGATGATAACTAATATTAATTTTGATATAATTTAGAAACTTAGATTTGAGTCAAGTATATTGATGGATTTGAATCAGAGTGCACATCGAAAGCATTGTGGTCTAAATTTTTTTCAAGCAGATCAGAACAATAATTTGATTTAAGGAATACTATAATGAAAGACTTGATCATTACATTATAGGATTATTATGATCTGAGAAAGATGTAACCCTAAATTTTTTATAACTAGGGCAAGAAAAATTTTGATGATGAATTTTGTTTTTTAGAAAAGAGATTGTGACACCCAAGTCCAAACAACTTGGGTCTGATCTAGACACAAAAAAAGAAACAACCCAAAAAGGATTTACCATGAATTTTAGAGCACTAGAAAAAAAAAGAGGGCCAACACATGCTGGGCACGTGCTGGGCAGAATAGTTGAACTCCCATTGGAGTTCTCTTCCTTCACAATCAACTCTTAATCAGGAAGGAGTTTAACTCCTCCCCTCTAGCCCATTTTAAGGGAAGAGGGCTTCCCTCTTCTTCCCATAAAATACCGAGGTCCCAAGCTGGTGGTTCATAAGAGTTCTCTCCTTTTTTTCTCTTCGATGGTGCTTAATCGTGTTTGTCGAAAGCACGGGCCAACCGTCATTGGAACCTAAGTAGGATCCTCTAACTTTTAAGATTATTTGGCTTGCCTTCCTCCTTAGGCTATGAACCTTGATTTTTGGTGGACAATCACTAGATTTTTCTTAGAAATCCAAACATTTATTTCACCCTGGCCTCTGCCCATTTGTTTGTTGATTTACCTAGTATCAATAGTCATCACAGACCGTCAGTCTGGATCTTTTAGCTGCATCATCATAGCCCTAATCACTACCAGTGAAAGCCATTTTGATGGTGCTCCCCTAATCCTAAAATAAATGGAGGAAGTAATCCCCTATTTCACTGTAGGGCCAAAGAAAGAGAGAGAAAGAGAGGAAAAGAAGTAAAAGATAGAAAGAAAGAAAAAAGAATAAAGAAAAACAAAAGAAAAGAAAGGATAGAGAGAGTTTCTCCCTCTTCCCTCTTCTTCTTATCTTCCACTCTCCACTTTCCCTTTCTAGTTTATCTCTAGAAAACCATATTTTCTCTCTCTATGAGTTTTTACCACTAAAAGTGTCTTCCTCAAGATTATGTTTCTCTTTTAGGCTTTTCTAAATCATAGAAAGAACCTTCAACAATCTTAATAGACCTTGATGAAAGGATCCTGACTTTTGACTATCGAATAGCCAGCCCTCACCTTGATCAAGCCTATCATCATTAGATTTTACCATCAATTACATCCTACCATCCTAGCATGATCCTTGATTTATAGTTAATCAATTGGATGTCCTAAATTGAACCATTTCGACGTCATCTATAAAGATTTTAAAATTTAGGATTTTATTTTAAAATTAATTATGATTAAAATTTGATAAAAGTAGGATTTTAGATATTCAATTTTGTGAAGAAATTTTGAGAAGCTCGTTGTTCATACAAGATTAAGATGACTCCATGTTGGATAAAAAAGTCTACCTGATGTACTACTAAAAATATATTAAACTAATAGAATTGCGATCCTCCTCAGGAGGTTGGTGGTATCTCTTAGCAGAAAAGAGTCATTGATCTTATTAGGAATATATAGATGGAGCAGCAAAAACCAATTATGGCCCAAAAAACAAAGATATTAATCGACATGGTGCAATCATAATAGTAGTTGCCTCAATAATTTCTACAACAATGGCAAGTGCAACTACAAACATCGCCACTGTAGGAATGTGGAGAGCAGCAGGATTAGTGAAGTAATATTGTAGAATTTAAATGAAGATTGAACAAATTTTTAATGAATTTATATATGATTTATGAATCTATGAAAATATATTTTGAATGAAAATTGACATAAAATTTTAGAATAGTATTTCTCCTATTATTACTCTAATTATTTATTGATCAAAAATCATATATGCATATTAATTTTGATTTGATTATGAAATATTTATTACTCTAGAAAAAAGTTTTGATACAAATCAGATTTAGACTCTCAGTCTGACTATATTATGAATCCTGCCAATTGGGGGTTATGCATTAGTGCTTAGACTCTTACTAAGCCCATGATTCTGTTTCTAGCCTAACCATAGCATATAATTATGGTATTTTAGCCCGACCATAGGATATATTTTGGCCCCACCATAAGGTATATGTACGGTATTCTGGCCCTATCGTGGGGTATATGTTTGGTATTATGGCCTTACCATATAATATCAGTATACGTGGTCATAGTTAAAGATTCATGAGTTGTTTGAATTTGTTTTGAATCAGATTATTGAGTATGATTTTTTTTGAATTAAATTTGTAATTTTGAATATGAGTATTTTAAAGACACTAGCATTACTGAATTCTTGTTTAGAAAAAGAAATTTGATCATGCTTGTACACCAGCTAATGATAAATTATATTTTAAGTCTCCATCCTCTATTATCATTTAAATATCTAGCTAAGGTATTGATTACTTATAGAGCTATCAACATAGTTTAGATTTAGATTTATTATTACATTTTATAAGACTATTATTTGGGGTTGAATGGACGTAAGACTTTTAAATTTTACTTATCAATTGAATTTGTTAGTTAAATGAACTTTTTATATTGGTGATCATATGTTTGTTCTAAGATTAGTCTTATCTCCAACTAAATCTAAATGGCTTTTTATATTGAAATGAAGATAGTTTCCTCTTTCTATAGGTTTCACTATGACTATTAAAAAAAGTCAAAGTCAATCACAAAAGCAAATTGGAATGTATTTGTCAACGCCTGTATTTACTCATAGACAGCTATATGTTACATTATCTAGAGTGACTAGCAAAAATAGTTTAAAAGTGCTAATAAATAATGGTGAGCATTTCAATAATTATTGTTCGTAAAGAATATTGTCTATAAGAAGATTTTTTCAAATCTACAAGCTACAATTACTATATAAGGTCTGTAATTATATACCAATATTTTTATCTCAATTTCATATTTATTTTAATTCTTTTTCTAAATATATTAATGCATATTTATTGCAGGTTCTTAATCAACTTAAAGATGCAGTGCAATTTATTGAATAAGTTAACAAATGAGAGAGATAATTGGAAGATAAAGGTTAGAATTAATATAAAGAACAATAATGAACTTGTAAGTTTGGACATGCTCATTATTGATGAAGAGGTACCTTTTCTCTTATTTTCCAATATTTTTCACTCTTACATTTGCTAAAATTTTCTTACAATAATTATTGATACTATGTTTTTTGATTTGTTGGTCTGTTAGGGTAATCATATACATGATATAATTAGAAAAAAGATTGTACAAAAGTTTCGTATGCTTATTGAAGAAGGGCATATATATCTAATTACTAATTTGTAGGTTGTACACATTAATGGAATGTATCATCCAATAAAAAATGACAAGTCGATCCTTTTCCTGCTGACCACGACATTGAAGAAAATATTGCAATATCAGATATGTCCACCTCTACGCAAATTTTACTTCATAAATTTTGATGAAATAGTTAATCAACTCAAGAATCATGTCTATCTTAGTTGTTGTCATGTCTCGAACCTAGCACCTAGATCGGATACATGATGGCCACATACTCTCTAGGGCAAATCCTAAAGAATATGCAAGGCCTACATAATGAGTCCACAAGAATACCGAAAGAATTAATAAATTTTAATCATTTTTATTAATCAAACAAATCCATCTTTGTTCATAAAATTTAAACATATGTTTGGTATCAGAAAATAACTAATTAACTAACTAACTAAAGACTTCATCGCTCGAACTTCATGCCCAAACCAATCAAAACTAAGCATCCTGTAAATCTGAAAGAGAAGAGAAAGAAGGATTGTGAGCTTTACAGCCCAGTAAGAATTTTTTACACTTACACCAGCATGAATATGAAACATCGTTTAACAAATATATATAATTGATAAGAAAATAATCATATTCATACATCATCAATATGATAATTAAATAATATGATCATATACACATCGCATATCACTAATCAACAATATTAATCAACATTAATTCAATGGAATAACTTATCATTTATTAATTAACATAATTTTGATCCAAACAATATTTTCATTTCGAGACTGGACTAGACCCACTCACACTCCAGCCCATGGTAGGCCACCACATTTTTGCCCGTGGTCGGCAATCATATCTTAGCTCCGTGGCTGACATCATAATATCATGCTTCACATGTGTTGACTAGTCTAGATATCCATCTATTAAATATAGTATCATCTTAATTTGATTTCGACACTGAACTCAGTCACAACCATGCTCCAGCCCCATGGTAGGCCAAAATATACACCATGTTTCATACATGGTCGACTAGTCTGCATGCTTCTCTTTCCCATATTTTATGTTTATCTTTTCGGTATTGGATTAATTACAATCATGCTCTAGCCCATGGTAGGTCAAACACACGCTGCAATCTAGCCTGAGGCTAACCTAGCATACACACCACATTTCTTGCATGACCGAAAAATCCAAACACTGCTCATGCCCCATCCATATTATTAAAATCATAATCTAATTTTTGGTAGTAGATTAGTCACAGTCATGCTCCAACTCATGGTAGACCAAGCTGCATCCTAGTCCAAGATTGACCCAGCATATACACAATGTTTCTTGCATAACTGGCTAACCTAGCTAGATGCCGTCCATCCCATTAATTATATTAAATCATGTTTTCCTTACTCGACAATCAATAAGCATCAATTAACATGATTCAAGCAATATTAGTTTAGTATATAATACACATATCAATAGATATAAAATATACATAAATTATATAGATAAATTTTCATGAACATGTCAGTGATCATGTTGAAGAACCTTTATCTCTATCGGTGATGGACTCAGCACAAATTGATGATCCTTTAGATCTATGCACTCAAAAGTAAGATGTTTCGCTCGACACCTTATGCAGACAATCATACCTCTACATGATCAAGGTCAAATATAAAAATCATATATGAAGAAATTATGGATAAACGGACCTAACATTATAGGTTCAAGATCCCTTCCAAGACTAGCTAGTCAGTCCAAGTTTTCTAGACATTTGGATCCTTCGTGATCTATAAAATCTCTAAAAAAAAATTTTTAGAGAGAGAAAGTAGAGAAAAAATATTAGAGAGAGAAAGTAGAGAGAGAAGGTTGAGAGAGGGGAGGGCGAGAAGAGAAAAAAGGCTTTCTTTTTTTCTATTTTTTCTAAAACTTTTTTCTTTTTCTTTCTTTTCTCTTTTTTTCTTTTTCTTTTTTTCCTCCTTTCTTCTTCCTATTTCTTTCTTCCTGTATGCCTTAGCCAAAATAGGGGACTTGAATAGGTCCCCCTTGTTTGTTGGATCAGAGGCCATGATTGATGCCACTGGGGCTGATGGTAGCCGAGGTTGCTGCATAGCGGCCCATCCATTCCAGTCCGATGGTCAATGATGACTGTCGGCACCAAAAAATTCCAATGCAAACAAGAAACCAACAAGGAAAAAATAGGGGAGGGAAATGTCAAAAAAATATGGTGAACCCGATAGCTGGCAATGGTGATTGACATAATGGGAAGGAAGGAAAAGTGAAAGGGAGAAGGAGGGCTTACCTTGGGCTCCGATGATCTCTCCACCTTGGATTCTCGATGGACATGGTTAAGAGTTCTAAGAAGAAACTCCAGCAATCCTCGCCGATCTTGGCCTTGGATCTCGATGAGAAGGAGATGGAAGACACCTCTCCTTTAAATAGGACAGGAGGGAAGGAGTTCCACTCCTCTCGATGGAGGATTTTCGACTTCAATTGAGAGTCATTCGGGAAGAAGACTCCTTCACAGAGTCTTCTCTCATTTTTTTTTTGTTTAAACTGGGTTATTACATTCTCCCCCCTTAAAATAATTTTATTCTTGAAATTAACATACTGCAAAGTTAATACTCTTAGGTGAATCAAATTCTTTTCCCATCTTTGACCTCCTATCTCTAGTTGAGAAAAAAAATTTGAATCCTCTATCATTGAAACCAAAGTTTCCAATCAATTTAAAATGATTTAAATCACCATGCTTTCTCTGCACACTTTGATTTAAATTTATTAAATATCTTAGATTTTCTAAATAACTTACAAAATAATAAGATAATAATTTATCAACCTCTCAAATTATAACCTAAGATATAAATTATCCATTGAAATCCTTTGAATTACCTTTGTCACATTCTTAGTGATTATATCTTATGCTCAAATACCCCTTAACTCAAAGTTCCTAATGATCTTAAACCTAAGCTCTGATATCATTCTATCATGCCTTGAACCCAGCACTTGGATCAATACGTGATGGCCACATACTCTCTAGGGCAGACCCTAAGAAATATGCAAGGCCTACATAATGAGTCCACAAGAATACCAAAAGAATTAATAAATTTCAATCATATTTATTAATCAAATAAATCCATCTTTGTTCATAAAATTTAAACATATGTTTGGTATCAGAAAATAACTAATTAACTAACTAAAGACTCCATTGCTCAAACTTCACATCCAACCCGACCAAAACTAAGCATCCTGCAAATCTAAAAGAGAAGAGAAAGAAGGGTTGTGAGCTTTACAGCCCATTAAGGATTCTCCACACTCGCACCAGCATGAGTATGAAATATCATTTAATAAATATATATAATCGATAAGAAAATAATCATATTTATACATCAATATGATAATTAAATAATATCATCATATACACATCACATATCACCAATCAGCAATATTAATCAACATTAATTTAATGGAATTACTTATCATTTATTGATTAACATAATTTTGATTCAAATAACATTTTCATTTCGATACTAGACTAGACCCGCTCGCGCTCCATTCCGTGGAAGGCCACCACGTTTCCACCCATTATCGGCAACCATATCTAAGCTCGTTGCTGACATCACAATACCATGTTTCACACATGCCAGCTAGTTTAGATATCCATCTATTGAATATAATTTATCATCTTGATTTGATTTTGGCACTGAACTCAACCACAACCATGCTCCAGCCCATCATAGGCCAAAATATATGCCAGATTTCATATATGGTCGACTAGTCCACATGCTCCTCTTTCTCATGTTTTATGTTTATCTTTTCGATGATTAATTACAACCATGCTCTAGCCCGTGGTAGGCCAAACACATGCTACACCCCAGCTAGCCCGAGGCTGACCTAGCATACACATCACATTTCTTGCATTATCGAATAATCCAAATACCACCCATGCCTCATCTATATTATTAAAATCAAAATCTGATTTTCGATAGTAGATTAGTCACAGTTATTCTTCAGCCAATAATAGGCCAAGTCGCATCCCAGTCCAAGATTGACCCGGCATATACACCATGTTTCTTGCATGATTGGCTAACCTAGATGCCACCCACCCCATTAATTATATTAAATCATGTTATTCTTACTCGACAATCATTAAGCATCAATTAACATGATTCAAGAAATATGAATTTAGTATATAATACATATATCAATACATATAAAATATACATCAATTATACAGATAAATTTTCATGAACATGTCAGTGATCGTGTTGAAGAACCCTTACCTCTACTAGTGATGAACTCAGCATAGAAATTGATGATCCTCTAGATCTATGCACTTGAAAGTAAGGTATTTCGCTCGACATCTTATGCAGACAATCACACCTCTACATGATCAAGATCAAACATAAAAATTATATATGAAGAAATTATGGACAAACAGACCTAATATTGTAGGTTCAAGATCCCTCCCAAGACAGCTAGTCAGTCCAAGTTTCCTAAACACCTGAATCCTTCGTGATCCATAAAATCTCTAGAGAGAGAAACTAGAGAGAAATTTTTAGAGAGAGAAAATAGAGAGAGAAGGTTAAGAGAAGGAAGAGAGAGAAGAGAGAGAAAAGGCTCTTTTTTTCTATCTTTTCTCTTTTTTCTTTTCTTTCTTTTCTCTTTTTTCTTTTTCTTTTTTTCCTTCTTTCTTCTTCCTGTTTCTTTCTTCGTGTGTGCCTTAGCCAAAATAGGGGATGGAATGGTCCCCTCTTGTTCATTGGATTAGAGGCCATGGTCGGTGCCACTGGGGTTGATGATAGCTGGAGTTGTTGCACAGCAGCCCATCCATTCCAATCCGACGGTCGATGATGACCGTCGGTGCCAAAAAATTCCAAAGCAAACAAGAAACCAACAAGGGAAAAACATGGAAGGGAAATCTCAAAAATATCCGATGAACTCGATGTTTGGTGGTGGTCACTACCATAATGGGAAGGAAGAAAAAAGTGGAAGAAAGAAGGGGTGGGCTTACCTTGGGCTCTGATGATCTCTCCACCTCGGATTCTTGATGGATATGTTTAAGAGTTCTAAGAAGAAACTCCGGCGATCCCTACCAGTTTTGGCCTTGGATCTCGATGGAAAGGAGAGGGAAGACATCTCCTCTTTAAATAGAGTCCAGAGGGGAGGAGTTCCACTCCTCCCAGTGAAGGATTTCTGACTCTGATTGGGAGTCATTCGGGAAGAAGACTCCTTCACAAAGTCTTCTCTCATTTTTTTTGTTTAAATTGGGTTATTACAGTGGTAAGAACAAAAAACATATTTCTATATTTTACTTAACTTTCTGGTTATTTTATTCAACTAATAAACATTTTTTATGTCTATGTTTTGCAGATGTTGTTAGAAATTTAATTACCATGAGACCTTTAGAGAATATTCATGCTAATAACATAATTATTTAAAAAAAAATTGGAGCTATTGATGCTTGAGTATGTATTTTACTTTATATACAGTACATGATTTATTTAAAAATATAGTATTTATCTTTCTAATCCTACCTGATGTTTTTGTAGTGGATTACGGATAAAGGTCATCCTTTGGGATAATGTTATTGATTATATAGATGAAACTGAAATTTTGCAAAGTTTCTCTCATCTAATTTTAATTGTAACATCAACAACTGTTAAAGCATTTTAAGTTATTCAAAACTTATTTTTAATTTTGTCTTTGATATTAGAATTTTTGTTCTTAATAAGAAATTTATATTATAGGTGAACATTATTTTTCCTCTATGAGTGTAACGAAAATTTATGTCAACTTGGACATACCAGAAGTGAAAAGTTTTAATCATAGGTATTGTTTATGTATTCATTATATATCTTATTATAAAATTTCATAGGACAAACTACTAACTAAATTTTATAACTATTTCAATAAAGATTTACCATGTGTAAATGATGTTCAAGAGATTATATCTCAAAGCCAATTATAAACTACTTCTACTAATCCATTATATGTCAAAAGGATGACAATTCAAGAAATAAAATCTATTGAATGGGATTGTCATGGATAGGTGATTAAACTTATATAATACTAAAACTTCATTCATATGTCATGTAAATTTTCTAAATTTGGTATTTATATTTAAATATATAACTATAATTAATATTAAACTATTTGATTTGTAGGAAACTATCTTTAATTGCCAGGCTTTTATAAGCAACACTTGCACAAAATTTGGATGGTGCTATATAGCTTGCCAAATTTGTTAGAAAAAAGTAAGATGCACTAATGTTGGATTCAGGTGTGATCGATGCAATATAGAGCCTAAGTACCCAATGCTAAGGTTTGCTTCACATTTAATACTTAGAATTTATATGTTATATATTTTAATATCACATCTTTTATGCATATCCATTATAATTTTTTATTTGTTAGTTATAATAAATTTTGATTTAGTTCTATTCTTTCTTTTACTTTAGATACTGATTACAATTTCATGTTGTAGATGATACTGGATTTGCATCATTCATTCTTTTTGTTAAAATTACTCAATGGTTAATAGGCAAATTAGCTAAAGAATTATGCATAGATAAGGTATATACAACATATATTTTATATTTTATTTATCCAATTGATTAGTTAATAATATAAGGTTATGTATTTCTCTTTATGCAAAAAGATGATGATTCTATTATTCCATTAGAAATCAAAAAAGCTATAAGACCAAGTTATACCTTCCAAATTAAAGTTGATGAATACAATCTCAAAGAAGAAAGACAAAGTTATAATGTTCTCAAAATAATTTTGAATGATGCATACAATGAATTAGCGGACAAGAAAAATCATGAAAAATCCTTTGTGAGTGATGTATTTCTATTCTTTTACATATTGCTTATTATATTTATCTACTTTATTCTAATAATTAATAATTAAATTTTTTTTTATAGATTGAAGCAAATCAAGATGATAGTCCTGTTGTTGATAAAACTATGAAGAAAAGAGATGTACATGAAAAGCAAACAAGTAGCCGTGCTCTACTTATTGATGAATATTCTAAAACAACTGATGCTAAAAATATTATTTCAAGAAATAATTTTTGTAAAAATGATTATGTTACTTTTCTTTATACCTCCATTTAGAATACTTGATATCATCTATGATATTTTTTATATTATTTTGACTTTTTAATCTAAAAATTTTGTAACATTAGATATGCAAAATATATTTTTTTTAAAAAAAATCATATACCATGTATCGCATGGGTTATAATGTAGTATATATATAAAATAATATCTTATGGAGGAGTATTATGGTGTTGCCAACTCAGCAAGTTAAAATTCTTTCAATACGCTACATGTTGAGCTCCGACTTTTTAAATTTTTTTTTATTTTTTGCATCAATCACCGTGCTGGCTGTTCTCCTATATTGCCAGCGTTTCCTTCACCTGCCAAGCATTCCCTCCACCAGTTCGCTTACTCCCTACTCCACCATGCAACTACCTGCTTCTCCCCCTCCCATAAGCTTGGCCAGGGTAGGTTCGGACCCGTATTCCATAGTGGCCTTCCCTCCGGCCAGGAGATCGTCGTCAAGCTTATGGACTTTGATTCCCTCCAGGGAGAGTGTGAGTTCCAAAATGAGCTCGCCCTCGTTGGCAAGATGCTCGCCATGGCATCCTCCCCGGAGCATGGATGGGTGGTGGCTCTCCTCGACTACTGTAGCTCCGACAAGAAGCACCATCGCTAGTGGTGGTGGCGACAATGGGAGGTGCACAAGGAGGAGGTGGTGGAGGCCTCCACCGTCGGCATTAGGATAGGGTGGAGGCTACTCCTGGAGTATGAGTTGATGCACAATGGGAGCCTTCGGGATGTGTTGCTCGACTAGCGATGCCTGGAGTTGATGGACTGAGGCCGTCCGATTCTCGGTGGTGCTCGACATCGCCTGCAACCTCCAGTTCCTCCACACCGTGTGCGAACCCCTAGTCATCCACAGTGACATCAAGCCCAGCAACATCCTCCTCGATGCCTACCTCTCCGCCAAGATCACGGACTTCGGTCTCGCTCACCTCAAGACCCCTATCGCTGATGACCTCCAGGCCTTCATCATCTCCCCTACCTCCAATTTAGGCGATAATGAGGTGGCCATTGAGAACGTGCCGAATAAGGCCATGATCAGTGATTCCAAATCCTTTTCGAATGTCAAGGAGTCAGCGGTGGGAGGAGGAGAGGATGAGGCTTCAATCATGGGAGAGACGGCCGAGAGCACCACGATGGCTACCAAGTTTGAGGAGTCAATTGGATGCGGAGGGTTAGCAATTAATGGTGGTGGCCTGTGCACACGAAACCTAAAGCATAAAAAAGAAAAAGAAATAAAAGAAAGAAAAAGTGGGGAAATAGGGCACGGACAGAGGACTTCTTCTCCTTTGAGAATCTACTTCCGATCCATAGGTGGAATTTTATTTCATCTAAAACTTGA
>QRFJ01006825.1:0-30387 GCA_006176705.1 Cocos nucifera | reverse complement strand
AAAGATAATGCCGTTAATTGATATGTTTGTTGAGCTATTTAATAAAATAAGAAAAAGGATATCTTGAATATTTTGTATATAAGAAGTGATCAGGGCATGAAATTTAAAAATCAAAAGGTTGAAAATTTTTTGCTCTAAAAGTAAAATAAATCATAATTTTTCAGCTCCTAGAACACCCTAATAAAATAGGATAGTAAAAAGAAAGAGTAGAACATTAACTGAAATGGCACGGGCAATATTCTATGAAAGCAATATTCTAAAATATTTTTGGACGGAGGCTATTAACACCACATGCTACGTGATAAATAGATCCATAATCAGATCTATCTTAAAGAAAACTCCATATGAACTCTACCAAGAAAAGAAATCTAATGTTTTATATTTCAAAGCCTTTGGATGTAAATGCTATATTTTGATAAATGATAAAGATAAATTAGGCAAATTGATGCAAAATCAGATGAAAGCATTTTTCTAGGTTATTCAACAAATAGTAAAGCATATAGAGTATTTAAGAAAAGAATATTAGTTGTAGAGAAATTCATGTATATCATTTTTGATGAATCTAACTCTCTTAAAGCAAGAAAAGAAGAACTTAATATGGATATAGATAATCTTGAAAGAAAATAAAAAATATGATACATGAAGATACTCCTTCTAAGAAAAAGAAGGAGAAGAGTAAGATGTTGAAGAAAGAGAGCCACAACCCCAAGAAGAATAAGGTACATCTAATCTACCAAAAGAATGGAGGTATAATCATAATCATCCTAAGAAATTAATTATAAGTGATCCATCTCAAGGAGTTAAAACTAGATCATCTCTTAGGAAAGCTATGAATCATGTTGTATTTATATCTCACTTAGAGCCTAAGAACATAATTAAAGCTGAAAAGGATTCAAATTGGATATTGGCGATGCAAGAAGAAGTAAATCAATTTGAAAGAAATAAAGTTTGAAAACTAGTTGAAAGATCTAAAAACTTTCTTGTAATTGGTACAGAATGGATCTTTAGAAATAAACTTGATAATAAGGGCAATATAATTAGAAACAAGGTTAGATTGGTTGCACAAGAATATAATCAAGAAGAAAAAATTGATTTTGATAAATTCTTTGTACCTGTAGTTAGACTTGAAGCTATTAGATTGATCTTATCATTTGCTTATTTTATGAATTTCAAACTTTTTCAAATGGATGTAAAAAGTACATTCTTGAATGGATTAATTAAGGAGAAAGTTTATATAGAATAACTTCCAGATTTTGAAAATCAAGAATCGCCTTATCGTGTTTATAGGCTTAAGAAAGCACTATATGGATTAAAACAAGCTCCTAGAGCTTGGTATGATAGATTAAGTAAATTTTTATTAAATAATAATTTTAAAAAAATATAGATAAAATATTATTCATTAAAAAGAATTAAATAATTTATTAATCATATAATTGTATGTTGATGATATTGTGTTTGGAGCCACTATTGAGGCTTTGTGTAGAGAATTTGCTAGTCTCATGCAAGGGGAGTTCGAGATGAGCATGATGGGTGTTGATGCAGAAACTGATCATCATCGGATCCAGCTGAAGTAGAGGTGGACGAGGTCATCGTCGGGGACCTACAAAATGAAGTCCCATCCGGAGCGGCGGGGGGTGGCTCTGGCAGGACCCTTCGACGATCAAGTCAGCTTTGGCCAATAGGAATGGAGTACTCGAGAATGAGTTCCACAGAGCTTAGAGAAGGGGAGGAGAGTTTTGAGCTTTGAGATTAGCATATCTGGATGGTCCTTTTTATAGACGGAGCTTGATGGTGATAGTTGTAGCTGCATAGTGGTAGGCCACTCGAGGCCCGATGAAGTCAGTCTCGGGGGAAGGTGCCATCTGCAGTGCCACCTGCAGCGGATTAACGGTGACAGCCATCGCCGCCTGGTAGCGGATCACTGTCGCCCATAGTGGACTGATGGTGATGGCTGCAGCTGTCTTGAAACTGAGCCACTCGGGGTTGAATGAAGGGTTGAAGAGCTTTGACGCGCACTCATTTAGGAGGAGTTTGGACTCCCGAAGGGAACATGACTAGAGGGGGCCACTCGGGAGGAACAGTAGCTGGAGGAGCCCGAAAGGAGTTTGACTCCCGCAAGCATCCGTCGGAAGGAGGGGTCCAGGAATTTGATCGAACGAGGTATCTGGGAGGAGTCTGACTGGAGCTCGACCGCTGAAGAGCTTGGCTAAGGCGCAATCGCTGAGGAGTTCGGCCAAAGGGGGAGCTCGAAAGGAGTTTGGCTCAGGCCCGACCGTGGAGAGTCCGACTGGAGCCTGGCTGCTGAGGAGTTCGACCGAAGGGGGGCTCGGAAGGAGTTCGGCTCAAGCTCGACCATGGAGAGTCTGACTGGAGCTCGACTGCTAAGAAGCTTGGCTGCTAAAGAGTTCGACCGAGGGACAATCGTTGAGGAGTTCGACCGAGGGACAACCGCTGAGGAGTTCGACCGAATGAGCTCGGCCTCTTAAGAGTTCGGCCAACTGAAACCCTTCCATGACTATCGATCGCACTAGCCTAAGCATCGGATTGGACTTCGGTGGGAGCGGGGTTCATCCCCAATAATAGTCCCCCCACTCCCGAGTCCAAAATTTGAAGGGAGTACCAAAATAGGCGATCGCCAAAGTCCTTTTCTGAGCCCTACATTTGTTTGAAGTGGGAATGCGGGAAGATCTCTTCTTCAGTCGAGGTTGAAGTTGATCCCGTCTCTGGTGGCCAAGATCGAAGGTTGAGCTCCTCGGAGGCGATATTATCTCCCATAGCCGAGGTTGGCTCAGACCCTCTAGGGAGATCTTATCTCCTACGGTCGAGGTTGCCTCGGGGGAGATCTTATCTCCTACAGTCGAGGTTGCCTCGGGGGAGATCTTATCTTCTGCGGCCGAGTTTGCCTGAGAGAGATCTTATCTCCTACAATCGAGGTTAGTGCGGGCGCTCGAGGAGATCTTATCTCCTACGTCGGGGGAGATCTTATCTCCGCAGTCGAGGTTGTGTGGGCCACTTAGGGATCTTATCTTCTGCAGCTGAGGTTGCTCGGAGATCTTATCTCCCACGATCGAGTTTGCCCCGGGGGAGGTCTTATCTCCTGGAGCCGAGGTTACCCGAGGGAGATCTTATCTCCTGCAGCCGAGGTTGCCTTGGGAGAGGTCTTATCTCCTGCAGCTGAGGTTACCCAGACCCACAAGGGAGATCTTATCTCTGGTAGTCGAGGTTCCTTGGGGAATATTATTCCTGCGGTCAAGTTTTGCCCAGGAGATCTTATCCCTCAGTCGAGTTACCCCGGCAATCTTATTCCTTAGCCAAATCGATGCGGGCGCTCCCGGGGAGATCTTATTCCTACCGAGGTGCCTTGGGGAGTCTATCTCCACGTCGAGTTTCCCCATGGAATCTTATCTCTGCAGCAATAACCCTGGGGAGATCTTATCCTACAGCCGAGTGAGACCGCACCCTCAGGGAAGACTTATCTTCTGCAGCCGTGTTGCCTCGGGGAGATTCTATCTCGCGCCAAGTTGCCCGGGGAGATCTTACTCCTGTGGCCGAGTTTGCCCTGGGGAATCTTATCTCTTGCAGTCGAGGTTGAGGCGGACGCTCGGGAGATCTTATCTCATGCAGCGAGGTTGCCTCGGGGAGTCTTATCTCATGGTCGAGTTGCTCGGGAGATCTTTCTCCTAGCAGTTGAGTTACCCCTGGGGGATCTTATGTCCTGCAGTGAGGTTGACCTCGACCCTCCAGGGGAGATCTTATCTCCTACAGTCGAGGTTTTGCCTTAGGGCAGATCTTATCTCCTACGGGAAGTTTGCTCGGGGGAGATCTATCTCCTGCAGCCGATGTGAGCTCGAGGGATCTTATTTTCTCTGAAGTTCGGGGAGATCTTATCTCTTACGGCGAGTTTGCCCGGGGAGATCTTATCTCCTACAGCCGGGTTATCCCGGGAGAGATTTATCTCCTACAGTCGGTGATGCGGGCACTCGGGGTAGATCTTATCTCCTGTAGTCGAGGTTGAACCCAGACCCTTAGGGAGATCTTATCAACTACAACCTAGGTGCCTCGGGGGAGATCTCTATCTCCTACAGCCGAGGTTGATGCGAATGCTCGGGGGAGATCTTATCTCCTATAGTCGAGGTTGCCTCAGGGAGATTTTATCTCCCTGACCCAGTTTTGCCTTGTTGGCAGGGGAAGATCTTATCTCCACGGCCGAAGTGCAATCGATGTTACCCGAGGAAGATCTTATCTCCATAGTTGAGGTGATGTGGGCACTCAGGAGATCTTATCTCCTGCAGCCAGGTTGCCTCGAAAGATCTTATCTCCTGTGTCGAGGTTGATGTAGGCGCCGGGGAGATCTATCCCTGCGTCGAGGTTGCCTCGAGAAGATCTTTCTTTTGGGTGAATTGCCCCGGGAATCTATCTCCTCAGCAAGGTTAATGGAGCGCCGAAGAGATCTTATCTCCACATCGAGATTGCCTCGGGGGGATATTTCTCGCCGCTACGCTCCGATCTTTTTACGTGCGCTAGAGGGAAGTCAATTTATCTCCTACAGCCAGTAGCCTCGGGGGAGATCTTATCTCTCAGTCGAGTTTGATGTGGCACTCAGGAAAGATCTATCTCCTACAGCTAGGTTGCCTCTGGGAAGATCTTTACTACGGGAGTTTTGCCCTGGGGGATCTTATCTCTACAGCCGAGGTTACCCAAGGGAGATACTTATCTCCTAACCGAGGGTGATGCGAGCGTCACGATAGATCTATTATCTCCTGAGTCGAGTTGACCCCAGACCCTCAGGGGAGACCTTATCTCTTGCAGTCAAGGTTGCCTCGGGGGAGATCTTATCTTCTACGACTGAGTTTGCCTCGGAG
The DNA here is from genome assembly GCA_006176705.1 of Cocos nucifera. Taxonomy (NCBI): domain Eukaryota; kingdom Viridiplantae; phylum Streptophyta; class Magnoliopsida; order Arecales; family Arecaceae; genus Cocos; species Cocos nucifera. Next base: position 25,525 of record QRFJ01006825.1, on the reverse strand, counting down.
GAGATCTTATCTGCTGCGGCCAAGGTTACCCGGGAGAATCTTATCTCCTACAATCGAGGTTGATGTGAGCACTCTGGGGAGATCTTATCTCCTGTAGTCGAGGTTGCCTCAAGAGAGATCTTATCTCCCGCGGCCGAGTTTGCCCTGAGGGAGATCTTATCTCCTATAGCCCAGGTTATCCCGGGGGAGATCTTATCTCCTACAGTCGAGGTTGATGCGGGCGCTCAAGGGAGATCTTATCTCCTGCAGCCGAGGTTGCCACGAGGGAGATCTTATCTCCTACAGTCAAGATTGCCTCTGGGGAGATCTTATCTCCTACGGCCGAGGTTAAAGATCTTTGACCTGCTCGCATTAGGACGAGGTTCTCCTCCAGTTTCTAGCACGACAACTATCGACTACTTCATCCCTGTCACCACATAGTTTTTGCACCAGGAAATAATAATGCAAAAATGAAGCAGCTTTACTGAAGGGAGATTACTGGTAATACATCCTTAGATTTTTTGAGTTCCAAGGTCGTGGAAGCATCATCCCTTCGAGCTCCTTCAAGCGATAAGTACCATGTTGGATGACCTCCACCACTTCATACGAGCCTTCCCAATTAGGGGTAAGCTTTCTCTGACTCTGAGGTTGAGAGACAGTGGCTTATCGGAGCACTAAGTCCCCCACTCTAAACATCGTGTTTCTAACTCTAGAGTTATAGTACCGAGCCACCTTCCATCTGTAGGCTGCCATTCAAATGTGGGCTTCCTCCCTTTTTTCTTCCAGTAGGTCGAGGTCGACTTTGAGTTCCTAGGGGTTGTGCTGCTCGTTGAAGCCCACAACTCATGTAGATGGGAGCTTGAGTTCGATCAGGATAACTGCCTCCATGCCGAAGGCCAAGGCGAAGGGTGTTTCCCCGATCGGCATCCTCTGTGTAGTTTAGTATGCCCAGAGGATGTGGTAGAGTTCGTCCACGTAGGCCTCCTTTATCCTGTCGAGCCTTGCTTTGATACGTTATAGCAGGGTTCGGTTGGTCACCTCAGCTTTTCCATTGGCCTGTGGGTGAGCCACCGATGTGAAATGGTAGGAGATATTTAGTCCTTTGCAGAACTCAATGAACCTTGCCCCAAGGAACTGTCGCCCATTGTCGGTTATAAGGGTTCGGGGTAGATCGAACCGATAGACTAGTGACTTCCAGACAAAGTCCTTCACCTTGGCCTCGGTAATCTTTGCTAGTGGTTTGACTTCGATCCACTTGGTGAAATAGTCGATCGCGACCAGGAGGAACTTCCACTGTCCGGACGCCATCGGGAAGGGGTTGAGTATATCCATTTCCCACTGCGCAAATGGTTAGGGTGCACTTAGCGAAGCAAACTCGGATGTCGGCTGCCTTTGTATGCTAGCATTCTTCTGATAGCGGTCGCACTTCCTCATATATTCGATGGAATCATGAAACAGGATTGGCCAGTAGTACCCTTGCCGAAGTAGTCTTTGCGATAGGGACCTGGCTCCTATGTGACCTCTGCAGAGTCCTTTGTGCACCTCCCATAGTGCAAGGTCGGCCTTCAAAGGTCGGAGACATCTCAGCAGTGGAAGAAAGTATGACCTCTTATACAACCTACCTTCATGTAAAATGTAATGGGAGGCCTGATTCCTGAGCTTCCGTGCTTCTTTTGGATCGTGAGGAAGGACCCCCTCCTTGAGTATGTGACCAATGGGTCGATCCAGCTTGGCTCGAATTTCATCTGCAAGACGACATGAGGTTCCTCTGGGGTTGGGCACTTCAAAGTCTCCAAAAATACTCCTTTGGATAGTTCAGCGGGGTTGAAGTGGCCAACTTGGAGAGAAGATTGGCTCTTGCATTTTTCGCCCTCGGAATATGTTGAATTTCGAAACTGTCAAAGGTCGGAGTCAAATCCCTCACTTTCCCAAGGTATCTCACCATGCTTTCCTCCCGTGCTTCGTAGCTGCTGCTAACTTGACCGACCACTAGCTGGGAATCGCTATAGACTTGAAGTCGATCTACTTTTAATTCTCTTACTATCTTTAATCCGATGATCAATGCTTCATATTCGGCCCCATTGTTGGTTGCGGGGAACTCGAAGTGCAGCACGTACTCGACGATGACTCCCTTGGGGCTGACCAAGACCAGCCCCGCACCAGCTCTAGTAGAGTTGGACGAACCATTCACGTGCAGAGCTCAGGAGCCTTCGAAAAGGTCGGCACTTTCCTTGGGGATGTTCGGCTGTGATAGCTCAACTTTGTTCATGCTCGATCTCGCTTTGGTGCCGATCTCACTTGGTTCAAGCTTGGCTTCGACTGAAATGGTGCATTCTAGCATGAAATCCATCAGTATCTGGGTCTTGATCGATGGCTTGAGCCGGTAGTTGATGTCAAACTCTATGAGCTAGATTACCCATTTTGTGATTCTTTCGGAAGCGTCCGCTCGGTGAAGGACTGCTTTTATTGGTTGGTCCGTGAGGACCGTTATGATATGATCCTAAAAATAAGGTTGGAGCCTCCTGAAAGTAATTAGAAGAGAGTAAGTTAGTTTTTCCAACCTAGAGTACCTGATCTCCGTATCCCTCAGGACTCGGCTCATGTAGTAGATCGATCGCTGCATCTTCGCTTCTTCCTTGATCAGGACTATCGCTAGGGCCACCAGGGAGATAGCTAGATACAAAAATAATTCTTCTCTGGTTTCGGGCTTTGCCAACAGTGGGGGTCAGCCGAGGTAGTTTTTAAGTTCCTTGAATGCCTGTTGGCACTCCACCGTCCAGCAAAAGTCCTTTGGTCACCTGAGAACTTGGAAGAAGGGCATGCATCATTCGACCAACCTTGAGATAAAGCAATTTAGGGATGCCACCTTCTTGATCAGGCGCTGAACTTCCTTGATCATCTTCAGAGTGGTCATCTCCCGAATGGCTCAAATTTTCTCGGAGTTTGCTTCGATTCCGCATCTCGACACCATGAACCCCAAAAATTTCTCGAAGGTCACGCCAAAAGTGCACTTGGTCATGTTCGGCTTCATCTTATGCTTCCCGAGTGCATCGAAGGTCTCTTTAAGGTCGGTGAGGTGGTCTGTTGAAGCTCAGCTTTTGACGAGCATATCATCCACGTACACCTCCATGTTGCAGCCGATCTGCGCCTTGAAGATCTTATTGACCAAATGTTGGTATGTTGCAACTACATTTTTGAGTCCAAAAGGCCTGACCCTATAATAATAAAGACCATGGTCAGTAATGAAGGCGGTCTTCTCTTCATCCTCGGGTGCCATCCGTATTTGGTTATAATCAGAAAAGGCAACCATGAAGGTGAGGAGCTCATGGCCCGAGGTCGCATCCACCAGTTGATCAATCCTGGGTAGAGGATAGCTATCTTTCAGGCAGACCTTGTTTAGCTTTTTGAAGTTAATGCACATCCTCCACTTGTTGTTTGCCTTTTTGACGAGGATCACGTTCGAGACCCAGGTCGGATAATTAACCTTCCGAATGAGTCTGACTTTGAGGAGCTTGTCCACTTCTTTAGTGATTGCTTTCTGCCTCTCTGGGGTGTGGTGGTGCATCTTTTCTTTCGTCAGTCGATGCCTTGGATCGACGGCCAGCCGATGTTCCATGACCTCGACATCAATTCCCAGCATGTCTGCTGGGGTCTAGGCGAAGACGTCTGCATTTCTCTTAAGGAAGGCAATGAGATGCTCCCAAACCTCTTCTGCCAAGTTGGAGCTGATCTGCACCATATGCTCTGAGTTTCCATCATTTAAGGGCACAGAGATGAGGTCCTCCATAGGCTCGCCCCACTCCTCAGTAAGGTCATCGCGGACATCTAGTTCATCAACAAGATAAGGGTCGGACTGTTTTTCCTCATGTAAGGCGATAGAATAGCAGTGCCTCACTAGAGCCTGGTCTCCCCTGACCTCTTCGACCTCGCGACTCGTCGGAAACTTCATCTACAAATAATAGGGTGAAACCACCGCCCGAAGTGCATTTAGACCAGGTCGGTCTAGAATGGCGTTATAGGCGAACGGAGTCCTCACGACTAGGAAATCGACCCACGCTTTGGCCAGTTTTGGGTGTTGCCCCACCACCACAGCCAAAGTTTTTATGCCTTCGATTGGTACTGAAGGGAAATCCTGATTTCCCGATCCAGGTTCGTCCAGATCTGATTAGATCAAGAGATATATTTCAAAAATTTTCTCTTGATCTCAATCAGATCTTGATATGTTTCAGATCTGATTCTTATTATTTTAATAAATAAAATAAAATAAGATAAATTAAATCAAATTTAATTTACCTGATTTGGGTAATCCTATTACCCTGTAGATGATCCTGATTGCAGCGGAAGATTCTGGATCTAGCCACGCAAGCGCCTAGCCTCTACCGGTATCCACTCGGGTTGGATCTGGAGATCCTCTTCTTCTCTATCACACCTCCAAAAATCAGATCTGGATCTGATCTGGAGGATCTTCAAAACTCTTTTGAAGATCTGCAGTCGTCCTTTTGCAGCAGCGCAGCCTTCTTGCTTTTGATCGCCTTTCCTTGATCTGAATCGCACCAACCTAAGTCCAAAACTCTTTTGGACGTGGAGAGCAAGGGGAGAAGAGACTATGGCATGGAGAAGGAGGGGAGAGGCAGCCTTGGGGCGTGGGTTTCTCAATTGAATTGCATTTGAATTAGGGTTGGGCGCAGGGTCTTATTTATAGACCTCTTGTGATCCAACTCCTCTTCCTCTCAACCAATCACAACCCTTTGTGAAATCAGATCTAAATCTGATTGGTTGGAATAGAGACCCCTGGATTCCTCCTTAGAGGGCGCCTAAGACCAGTCAAACTGGATTCTTAGTAGAACTCTGATTGGAATCCAAAAGGGAGGTGGAGTCCTTGTCCAACAAGGACTCCTAGGCGCCTCCTACTTGGGCTCACGCCACCCTTGGCGTGCGCCCTTCTCCTTGCCAGGTTCTGGCAGGGGGACAGGCCCCCACCAGCTCTCCAATAGGTGCATGACATGTGGTCAAAAGTCAAAGGGTCAATGGTCAACGTTTGACCAGTCAAAGGTAGACTTTTGACCAAAGTCAAAGAACAAGAAATGGCAGGTGACCAAAAATGGCAGGTAATGTCTTACAAATAAGACAACCTTTTCTGACTTGGACAACCTCCAGTCAGACCATATGAAGGCCTCTGATTGAGCACAAACTCCTTTGGCTCAGTCAGGACAACTTATTTATGATAGTAAAAGAAGAACGTTAGGTTCAATCGAGTGCTAGCACGATTTTCCTTGAACCTAATTGAATCTCATTCAGATCAATTGAACTAGATCAGTTCAATTGATGATCACCAGATTCAAACCCTTGTTTGTGTGACCCAGTTAGGTTCAGTTCTGTATGGTAATGGGATATGTCATGATCTCTATCATCGACATCATCGAAACTCCTTTCGATGGATCAGAACTCTTCTGATTCGAACAGCTAGAATGATCGATCATCTAAATCATTCTAATTGCTCCCAAAATCCACCAGTGACACCTAGCAGTATATGGTGGCAACCCATCAGAGCTGAATGCGAACCTCTTGGTGCAGCTACCTGTGTGATTAAGTTCTTCTATCTTGAGCCCCGATCAGATTAGGGTTAAGGTGAACTCGTCAAACCCTAGTCTCTGTCATATGATGTAATCATTCGATTCGAGTCCAATGTGAAAATCTAAATAGAAACTCTTTCTATTATTTCACTCTGCCATGGCCATGGGCTTCTGGACTTGATTCTCATGATTCATCATAGGGCTGCTCCTCTACCACCGAGGTAGATAGATTCCATCTTGATGCAATCCAGTTCCTACAATGAACATGCTATAGCCAACATACACCTCAGGGTTCCATATGGCTAGGAGACCGAGTAATGGTGTAGTCAAACTATAACACCCTCAAGGTGAACTGCCGATGCATCTCAGGTCAAAGAACCAGACACACTACTGCAGCATCGAGTCAGTCATTGACGAGAAGGTAGACTTCCTAATGACTACTCGAGGTGGTCACGCTCAGTGCCCTCGTTCTCTAACGAGTACCTGTACTCTCGCTCCGGTGTCTCCACACCGTAGACTCAAGACTCATCTACTAAAGAGAAGCGATTCGTACACCAACCTTCCGGATCAATCACCATCCTCGTGATGATCCTATGGTCGGGAGCTGTTTATGAGTTAATAATGATTATTCATGTCTTAAATTTTCAACTCTTGAAAATATGAATTATCATTACCATTAACTCAAAGGATGTATCACAGACACTAAATACACATATGTGATAGAAAATAACCCATTTTATTAATTATAGTCAAAATTATAATTTTGCCCCTAGAAGTGTATTACAAGTGTCAGCCAATTCTGGCTTCTAGGGCACATATATCTAACAATCTCCCACTTGTCCTAAAGCCAATTGGCTACAAGTCTAAGTCCCATCTTCTCAAGGTGGGCTTCGATCTTCTGCTGGCCCAACGGCTTTGTAAGTGGGTCTGCCACATTATCTGCGGAGTTGACTCTCTTGACCTCAACGTAACCTTTCTCAAGGTAATCGCGGATGAGATGATATCGCCGCTCAATGTGCTTGGACTTCTGGTGAGACCTCGGCTCCTTAGCAAGGGCTATGGCGCCATTGTTGTCGCAGTAAAGAGGAATGGCATCTGATGGCATTACTCCAATTTCTGCAGCAAACTTCTTGTACCAGAATGCTTCCTTTGCAGCCTCTGATGCAGCTATATATTCTGCTTCCATGGTGGAATCTGCTATCACAGTTTGCTTGGAACTCTTCCAGCTGACAGCTCCACCATTGCACACAAACAGACTTCCAGATGTCGACTTTCGATCATCTATATCGGACATGAAGTCCGAGTCTGTGTATCCCTTGAACTTGGAGTTCTCCATTACCAAAGACCAACATCATATCCTTAGTTCTTCTCAAGTACTTAAGGATACATTTCACAGAAGTCCAGTGTTCTTCACCTGGATTTGACTGATATCTGCTTGTGACACTCACAGCATGGGCTATATCAGGTCGTGTACATAGCATGGCATACATGAGGCTCCCTATTGCAGAAGCATAAGGGATCTTGCTCATGCGTTCTATTTCCTCAGGTGTGCTGGGGCACATCTTCTTGGAAAGATGAATACCATGTCTGAAGGGTATTAATCCCCTCTTAGAGTTTTCCATACTAAACCTCTTTAGTACTTCCTCTATGTACATCTTCTGTGAAAGTCCTAGCATCCTATTCGGTCTATCCCTATAGACCTTAATTCCTAGAATAAAGGATGCTTCACCTAGGTCTTTCATGGAGAATTCCTTGACAACCACATCTTGACTGATGTCAACATGGGAATATCATTCCCAATAAGGAGGATGTCATCCACGTACAATACGAGGAAGACAACAGCGCTCCCACTGACCCTTTTGAAAACACATGGTTCCTCTTCATTTTTGATGAAACCAAACTTTTTGATCACATCATTGAAACGAGTGTTCCAGCTCCGAGATGCTTGCTTAAGTCCATATATGGACCTTTGCAGCTTGCAAACCTTGTGATCAGTATCACTGGATGTGAAACCTAGCGGCTGTTCCATATAGATATCTTCCTCAAGATATCCATTTAGGAATGCCGTTTTCACGTCCATTTGCCATATTTCATAATCGAAATAGGCTGCAACAGCAAGCAATGTGCGGATGGATTTTAGCATAGCTACCTGGGGAAAAGGTATCCTGATAGTCAATGCCTTCGCGTTGACTATAACCTTTTGCCACCAGTCTAGCCTTGAATGTCTCCACATTCCCATCTGCACCAATCTTTCTCTTGAAGATCCATTTACACCCAATAGGTACTATACCTTCTGGTGGATCTACCAAGGTCCAGACTTGGTTTGAGTGCATCGAGTCAATTCTCTGACTTCATTGCCTCAAGCCATTTCTCGGAGTCGATATCTGATATCGCCTCGTTGTAGGTTTTGGGATCATCACCATGAGCACCATTACCTATGAGGAACATTTCCTCTACATCCTCTGAAATAATACCTAAGTATCTTTCAGGGGGACGGGAAACTCTTTCCGATCTACGAGGTGGAGGAGGTAGTGTTCTTATTGGCTCAACCTGATTTGGTTCCACTTGGTCCTTAGCTCGTTCTGCTTGTGAGACTTTCTCATCAAGCTTAATCTGCTTTCCAATGCCACTATCTTGAATAAACTATTTTTCAAGAAATATGGCATGTCGACTCACAATCACATTGTGGTCTTCTGGAATGTAGAAATAGTATCCTAATGACTCTTTAGGATATCCTATGAATCGAGCTCTAAAGGACCTAAACTCTAACTTGTCCGCTTGTTGTCTTTTGACATGAGCCGGACAACCCCAAATTCTGAGATGACTCAGACTTGGTTTCTTACCGTGCCATATCTCATACGGTGTGGTAGGAACGGTTTTAGAGGGAACCCTATTCAGTAAATAGATTGAAGTTAATAATGAAGTGTCCCCAAAGAAAATCAGGGAGGTCTGTGAAGCTCATCATGGATCGAACCATATCCAATAGAGTCCGATTTCTCCGTTCTGAAACCCCGTTGAGTTGAGGTGTTCCTGGTGGAGTCCATTGAGAGACTATGCCATTTTCCTTAAGATAGTCTAGGAATTCCCGGCTAAGGTATTCACCTCCTCGATCTGATCGAAGAACCTTAATGGGTTTTCCAGTTTGTTTTTCTACTTCATGTCTGAATTCTTTGAACTTTTCAAAAGCTTCAGACTTGTGTCTCATAAGATACACATACCCATACCTAGACAGATCATCGGTAAAGGTAATGAAGTAGACAAAATTGCCTCTAGCCGGCACATCAAATGGGCCGCACACATCAGTATGTACTAGGGCAAGGAGATCTGTGGCCCTCTCCCCATGTCCAACAAAAGGGAGTTTAGTCATTTTGCCTTGAAGACAAGATTCACAAGTTGGATATGACTCAAAAGTCAATGGACTCAATAGCCCATTTTTCTCCAATTTGTTAATCCTATCTTCTGCTATATGACCTAATCTCAGGTGCCATAGATATCTGTCGTTTGGACTATCCCTAGGTCGTTTGGCATTCACGTTTTGCTCGATAGTTAAAACAGGTACATCAATATGCAACTGATAAAGACCATTAATAAGGAAACCATTTGCAATTTTATTTCTTTCATAAAGAATGTTACAATGGTCCTTAAAGAAGGTGATCACATAACCTTCTTGTGCTAAGCATGAAACAGAAATCAAATTCCTGCTAGCTGCAGGCACATAATAACAGTCTTTTAAAACTAAGTCTAAACCAGATGGTAATCGAAGAGGGTATGTTCCCACGGCTACTGCAGCAACTCTTGCTCCATTACCGATGCGTAGGATCATGTCTCCATCCCTCAGCCTCCTGCTATCCTCAAGACCCTGCATAGAAGTGCACAGATGAGCACTAGAACCAGAGTCAAGCACCCAACTGGATGCAGAAGAAACCGTAAGGTTAGACTCAATAACGAGCATACCTCCAGAAGGACCTTCCTTCTTGTTCTTCAGGGTGGCCAGGTAAGTAGGGCAGTTCCGCTTCCAATGGCCGTCGCTGTTGCAATGGAAACACTTTCCTTTGCCATCGACCTTCTTCTTCGGTTCTGCCTTCTTCTTCTTTGATCCTTCCACCTTTTGCTTTTTCACAGACTTCTTTTTCTTTCCATAAGACTTTCTTTTGGAAGAAGTCCGTTCCATAGCAAGAACTGAGCCTTTAGAACCTTTCATAGAAAGCTCAGCGGTAACCAGCATATTCATTCAACTCGGCCAAGGAATTTTGAAGTTTATGCATGTGGTAATTCATGATGAATTGCCCATATGCATCAGTCAAGGATTGCAGAATAATATCGTTCTGCAAGGTCCAAGTCCAACTTCACACCGAGCTTCTCAAGCTCTTCCATGTCCTTGATCATTGTCAGACAGTGATCTTGGACTGACTGCCCATCACGCATCTTAGCCTTAAAAAGTCATCATTTCGTGACTTGATATTTGGCTGCGCGACTCTGTTCACCAAACATCTCCTGCAGGTGAGCCAACATTTGGCGAGCAGTCCCGATATCTTCATGTTGGCGCTGGAGCTCATCAGACATCGAGCCCAACATGTAAGTATCTGGCCTTATTGTCTTCGTCAATCCATTTTTCCAGAGACGCTCTCTGTTCAGTGGATGGACGAGCTGGTAAGGTGGGAGGGTCCTGGTCCAAAACATGTGTGTTAACTTCTCTGAACCCAAAACAATTTTGTAGTTCCTGAGCCAATCTTTATAATTGGGTCCAGTCAGTCTATGTGTGTCTAGGATACGTGCCAAGTGGGTTGGACGCAGACATTTTCCTGTAGAGAGTCAAAGATTCTAGTTAGATACTGTAATTTTGACTTGACCAATTTGTTTAGGGATTTTATTTTTAAACAAATTAGCTCCCACTATTTTCTCGGATCCCTACACTCCCTCTGTAGAGATGCGAAAATCTCCGCGATTGATGATTTCTAGTGGGTGGTGCGGTCTCACCAACTGACTCATCACCTCACCTAACAGTTATTGGTGATGGGTTAGCCAATGAGTGAACAACTCTTGTTCAATGATTCTCTAATCATGGTGCACCCAAACTTGGTCTCTAATTCATGAATCTCACCGTATCCGGAATATTGATCCACTCCTTAGTTAAGTCAGACCCACCATTTGCATAGACTGGGTTCCTAATTGAGTCTCTCACCGTATCCAAAATATTGAGCCCAACTCATCCTCCAGCCCATAGCATCCAATGCCTAATAGACATGGTTGCATCTTCCCGGTGCAACTGAGCCACTGTATCCAGCCGAGAACAATCAACCCCGGGAAGGGCCCGCACATCTACAATGGTGGAAGACCTCAGACTTAATCTTTTCTTAGGGAGAATTGATTCAGGTCTCATTAAACTAGACTTGGCTTAGTCATAACAATTATGACTAACCTAGTGGCATGGGTTAGCTCGGATTATTGACCACCTCAGATCAGAACTGTGTCAACAGATATGGCCAGGTAAGTGAGACCGGTGGAAGGAATATGCCGTTAACTCGTACAAGAACGCATTCAGGTCGAGTAGCTTCCAATTAAAAACCAGTCGGTCGTCTGTGCCAAACTTACCTTAGACACCAAATTGTTGAGTCAGAACCAATTGGGTTAGCCTACAATCCAGACTCTAACCTCTGAGCCTAATTAGGTCTTGCTTGATCGTGACTCGATCTTGACCCAGACTTAATCCTATTAGGCTGGTCAATTTAAGCATTGTTGATCCCATCTAACCAACTCTTGATTCGGTTTGATCAACCGCTTAGACCTAATTGAGCTACCCAAGCCCGAACCCAGTATTATGAATATGTCTTAGATCTGAAATTCTCAATTTTAGACCTAATTAATATTCCATAAACTTAATTCTTAATTAAGTTGGGTTCATAAACAAAATATGCACAATAAATCCTAGGGTTTCAGGATCTAGGGTTTTGCAGAAAGTAAGTTTTGGGTTTCTGATTAAGGACGAACACGCAGCACCCCTACACGTCATAAGAACACCCCATCGAATGGGAAGAGAGGGCCTTTAAACCCTTCTTCGTTCTTATGACCGGACGGCCAAGAGGAACGCCTTAATCAGGAACATGTCAATACTACAAAACAGTTATCAGATCTATATCATATATCTCATATACAAATTTAGATCTAATCATGGCATATTTTGCATACATCTCATGTATCATAATCATGCATGTTTTCAGATCTAAATTATCTCATAATAATCTAAAAAATTAGATTTAAATTGATCTAATCAAAATAAATTCTAATCTAGACAATTATGTAGAACTATTCTACAACTAGTCTAGACATGCATCAATCATATCTCATATGATATTTAAAATTAAATAATTTTTATTTGCTGTTTATCAGATGTTATTATAACACTTATAATATCAAAAAATAGTAAATAAGAAGATCTAAAATATGATTTAATCAGATTAAATCAAAGACATGCAAAACTATTCTATAGAACTATTCTATTCTAGAACTAGTCATGCATATCTTCATGTTCTTAGATCCAAATCATTTAATTTTAATTTTTTCTGATTTCAGATCTGATCACATCTCATGTGACATCTGAAATCACTTTATTTTCTAATTAAAATAAAATTAAAATCAGATCTAAACAATTTAGAACCATGGCTCTGATACCAGTTGAAGGGAAATCCTGATTTCCCGGTCCAGGTTCGTCCAGATCTGATTCAGATCAAGAGATATATTTCAAAAATTTTTCTCTTGATCTCAATCAGATCTTGATATGTTTCAGATCTGATTCTTATTATTTTAATAAATAAAATAAAATAAGATAAATTAAATCAAATTTAATTTACCTGATTTGGGTAATCCTATTACCCTGTAGATGATCCTGATTGCAGCGGAAGGTTCTGGATCTTAGCCACGCAAGCGCCTGGCCTCTACCGGTATCCACTCGGGTTGGATCTGGAGATCCTCTTCTTCTCTATCACACCTCCAAAAATCAGATCTGGATCTGATCTGGAGGATCTTCAAAACTCTTTTGAAGATCTGCAGTCGTCCTTTTGCAGCAGCGCAGCCTTCTTGCTTTTGATCGCCTTTCCTTGATCTGAATCGCACCAACCTAAGTCCAAAACTCTTTTGGACGTGGAGAGCAAGGGGAGAAGAGACTATGGCATGGAGAAGGAGGGGAGAGGCAGCCTTGGGGCGTGGGGTTTCTCAATTGAATTGCATTTGAATTAGGGTTGGGCGCAGGGTCTTATTTATAGACCTCTTGTGATCCAACTCCTCTTCCTCTCAACCAATCACAACCCTTTGTGAAATCAGATCTAAATCTGATTGGTTGGAATAGAGACCCCTGGATTCCTCCTTAGAGGGTGCCTAAGACCAGTCAAACTGGATTCTTAGTAGAACTCTGATTGGAATCCAAAAGGGAGGTGGAGTCCTTGTCCAACAAGGACTCCTAGGCGCCTCCTACTTGGGCTCACGCCACCCTTGGCGTGCGCCCTTCTCCTTGCCAGGTTCTGGCAGGGGGACAGGCCCCCACCAGCTCTCCAATAGGTGCATGACATGTGGTCAAAAGTCAAAGGGTCAATGGTCAACGTTTGACCAGTCAAAGGTAGACTTTTGACCAAAGTCAAAGAACAAGAAATGGCAGGTGACCAAAAATGGCAGGTAATGTCTTACAAATAAGACAACCTATTCTGACTTGGACAACCTCCAGTCAGACCATATGAAGGCCTCTGATTGAGCACAAACTCCTTTGGCTCAGTCAGGACAACTTATTTATGATAGTAAAAGAAGAACGTTAGGTTCAATCGAGTGCTAGCACGATTTCCTTGAACCTAATTGAATCTCATTCAGATCAATTGAACTAGATCAGTTCAATTGATGATCACCAGATTCAAACCCTTGTTTGTGTGACCCAGTTAGGTTCAGTTCTGTATGGTAATGGGATATGTCATGATCTCTATCATAGACATCATCGAAACTCCTTTCGATGGATCAGAACTCTTCTGATTCGAACAGCTAGAATGATCGATCATCTAAATCATTCTAATTGCTCCCAAAATCCACCAGTGACACCTAGCAGTATATGGTGGCAACCCATCAGAGCTGAATGCGAACCTCTTGGTGCAGCTACCTGTGTGATTAAGTTCTTCTATCTTGAGCCCCGATCAGATTAGGGTTAAGGTGAACTCGTCAAACCCTAGTCTCTGTCATATGATGTAATCATTCGATTCGAGTCCAATGTGAAAATCTAAATAGAAACTCTTTCTATTATTTCACTCTGCCATGGCCATGGGCTTCAGGACTTGATTCTCATGATTATCATAGGGCTGCTCCTCTACCACCGAGGTAGATAGATCCCATCTTGATGCAATCCAGTTCCTACAATGAACATGCTATAGCCAACATACACCTCAGGGTTCCATATGGCTAGGAGACCGAGTAATGGTGTAGTCAAACTATAACACCCTCAAGGTGAACTGCCGATGCATCTCAGGTCAAAGAACCAGACACACTACTGCAGCATCGAGTCAGTCATTGACGAGAAGGTAGACTTCCTAATGACTACTCGAGGTGGTCACGCTCAGTGCCCTCGTTCTCTAACGAGTACCTGTACTCTCGCTCCGGTGTCTCCACACCGTAGACTCAAGACTCATCTACTAAAGAGAAGCGATCGTACACCAACCTTCCGGATCAATCACCATCCTCGTGATGATCCTATGGTCGGGAGCTGTTTATGAGTTAATAATGATTATTCATGTCTTAAATTTTCAACTCTTGAAAATATGAATTATCATTACCATTAACTCAAAAGATGTATCACAGACACTAAATACACAGGTGTGATAGAAAATAACCCATTTCATTAATTATAGTCAAAATTATAATTTTGCCCCTAGAAGTGTATTACAAGTGTCAGCCAATTCTGGCTTCTAGGGCACATATATCTAACAGGTATGATGTTGCCAGTGAATCCTACCAGCAGAGAATTCATAGGCTCCAAGCGATCATTGCGTAAGGACATTTTCGAGAAGGCATCATAAAACAATATGTCGATCGAGCTTCCATTATCCAACAAAATACAAAATACGGTGTACATCATAGTCAGCAATGTTCAAAGAAATTACAATCGCATCATTGTGCGAAAATTGGATTCCCTGACCGTCCACCTCGGTAAAGGCCATGGGTTCCGTGATCCTTCACCTCTTCACTAGTCCCTCAGATCCGCTGGCCTCCCCTTGCTAAAGTTCTCTCGAGATAGTATTGATGACGTTGAGAGGTGGCCGATCTTCTTATTGGTTCTCCCCACTTGGTGGTAACGCCCTTAGCCGACCCTCCCGCTCTTCAGGCCGTCTCCGTAGGAATCGGTCGAGTCTACCTCACCTGACGAGCTCTTCGATCTCATCCTGGAGTTGGACACACTCCTCAATGTCATGGCCATGGTCACGATGATAGAGATAGAACTTGTTGGGATCGCGCTTGCTGGGGCAGGAATGCATCCTCTTCGATCTCAAAAGTTATTTCCTGATTTTCATCAGCACTTGGATCTTCAGAGCGTTAAGGGAGGCATAGTTGTGAAATCTTCATCGGGGAGAACTTTAGCGCTGGGGAGAACCTTGGCGTGCCCTTCCATCGAAGCTTCCCTGCCTCAGGGTCTGAGGGGGAGTTCGGGCTCGCCTGCGATCAGAAGGAGTCCGAGAGTGCGGCTGAGCTTCACTCTGCTTTCCTTCTTCGGTTGGCTTGCCCGGCTCATCGATTCGTCGCTTGCCACTGGCTTCATCATCCTTGGCCTTGAAGGCCTCCTCTGCCCGGGCACACCCTTCGGCCTGAGCTAGGATGTCAGCAAAATCCCTGTGATACTTCTTTTCTAGGAAGAATAATAAGTCATTTTTCTGAAGGCCACCCTTGAGGGCGGCCATGGCGACTGATTGGTCTAGGTTTCAAACTTTCAATGTGGCAGTGTTAAATCAGGTGACATAAGCCCGGATGGGTTCCCCCTCTTTCTGCCTGATGGCCATCAAGGAATCCAAACCTCGACGCGATCGCCTACTACTGACAAAGTGGGCTACGAACTGTTGACTCATTTGGTCAAACGATAAGATGGTACTCTATTTGAGCATCGAGTACCAGTTTCTGGCAGTTCCCTTAAGGGTAGAGGAGAAAGACCAGCATAAGATAGCGTTTGGTGCGCCATGGAGCAACATCATTATCCGAAAGACTTCCAAGTGGTCGACCAGATCGATGGTCCCATCGTAACTTTCGAACTACGGAAGCTTGAAGTTTGGCAGGATCGGTTCCTGCAAATTTTCTATGAAAAAGGAGGGTTAGTGCAAATGTCATTACCACGTGAGGAGGGAGTGTGATGAAGTTCTTCGATTTGCCGACTCATTTCTAAGAGCCTTTGATCCAAGAGATCTTCACGGTCTCTGATCTCCAAGGTTTTCTGGTAGAATGGATGCGAAGCTTCACCCTAGATCGAGCCATGGTCCGAGCAAGGGCTCTCCCTCCTTTGCCTCCCCATTCTGGGGATCGAAGGTTGGGTAGCCCAAGTCGATCGCTCCTGAACTGGACCACATAGCTCTGGAGAATCCCGTGTCGATTGAGCTGGTACTGGGGCCTGCTGGTGCATGGCCTGCACCACCTGCACTACCTCCGTGAGACCACGAACCTATTGGATGAGCAGGTTGAATTGCTCCGATCCACCATGGCTATAGATGGAACCTGGGTCGCTGGGGCTGGAGTGGGAGCAGACAAATCTGAACGGGATCGAGACACAGAGGCCGTTGATCGTTGGGTCGAAGCTCTCCTGGGGAGCATTTTTTTTCGAAAAAGAAGTCTAGAGAGGAAGAAGAGAGATCTCTGAAGAGGGAAGAGAGAAATCATCATCGAGCACTCCTTTAAGAACAAGGAAACCTCGAGAGTTCAGAGGCCCTCCTTCCAGTGCCAATTTGTTGACATAGAAATTGATCGTCGTCGAATCCAGCTAGAGCGGAGGTGGACGAGGTCGCCGCCAGGGACCTGCAAAATAAAGTTTCATCCAGAGTCGGTGTGGGGTGGCTCCAGTAGGATCCTCCGACGATCAAGTCAGCTCTAGCCAATAGAAATGGAGCGCTCGAGAATGAGTTCCACAGAGCTTAGAGAAGGGGAGGAGAGTTTTGAGCTTCGAGATTAGCATATCTGGAGGGTCCTTTTTATAGGTAGAGCTTGATGGTGATAGTTGTAGCCATATGGTGGTGGGCCGCTCGAGGCCCGATGGAGTTAGTCCCGAGGGAAGGCACCGTCCGTAGCGACACCTACAGTGGATTGACGGTGACAGCCATCATCGCCAAGTAGCGGATCACTGTCATCCACAGCAGATTGATTGTGATAGATGCAGCTGTCTTGAAACTGAGCCACTCAAGGCCGAATGAAGGGTTGAAGAGCTTTGACGCATATCCATTTAGGAGGAGTTCGAACTTCCGAAGGGAACATGGCTGGAGGGGGCCGCCCGGGAGGAACAGTAGCTGAAGGAGCCCAAAAAGAGTTCGACTCCCATAAGCATCCGTTGGGAGGAGTGGTCCAAAAATTTGGCCGAAGGAGGTGTCTGGGAGGAGTCCGATTGGAGCTCGACCGCTGAGGAGCTCGGTCAGGGCGCAACCACTGAGGAGTTCGATCGAAGAGGGAGCACGGAAGGAGTTCGGCTCAGGCTCGATCATGGAGAGTCCGACTAGAGCTCGACCACTGAGGAGCTCAGCCAGGGCGCAACCACTGAGGAGTTCAACTGAAGGGGGAGCTTGAAAGGAGTTTGGCTCAGGCCCGACCGTGGAGAGTCCGACTGGAGCTCGACCGCTGAGGAGCTCGGCCGCTAAGAAGCTTGGCTGCTGAGGAGTTCAGTCGAGGGATGACCACTAAGGAATTCAATTGGATGAGCTCAGCCTCTTAAGAGTTCGGCTAGCTGAAACCCTTTCATGACTATCGATCGCACCAGCCTGAGCATTGGACTGGACTTTAGTGGGAGCGGGGTTCGTCCGCAACAATGGGGGAACTCAATTTTTTTTTTTGCACTCTAAATCAAGCAATCATATGAGATAATCTTCATCAACTAAAGCAAATACATAAAGAAAATGTTAAAGAAAATTGAGATGGTGAATGTTAGAGGTAGTGGCACCCCAATGAGCGCAAGTTGTAAACTTGATCAAGATACAAAAGAAAAAGTAGTAGATCCCATGTTATATCAAGGTATGATTGGATCTTTGCATTATTTAACTGCAAGTAAATTCGATATAATGTTCAGCATATGCATGTGTGCATGATATCAATCAAATCCTAAAGAATCACATGTAGTTGTAGTTAAAAGAATTTTTAAGTACTTAAATACTCAAGATGTAGGCTTATGATACTCAAAATAATCTTCACTAGATTTAATTAGGTATTGTGATTCAGATTTTGTTAGTTGTTGCTTAGATAAGAAAAATACAAGTGGAACATGTCAATTTCTAGGAGTAAATATGATCTTACGGTAGTAAGAAATAAAACTCAGTAGCCTTCTCTATGGTAGAAGCTGAATACATTACTGCTGGAAGTTATTATACTCAATTATTATGGATCAAACAATAATTAGAAGACTATGGTATAATTTGTAGTAATATTTTTATTCGATGTAATAATACTAGTGCTATAAATCTAACAAAGAATCCAATATTACACTCAAGAACAAAATATATAGAGGTTAGATATCATTTTATTAGAGACCATGTACAAAATAATGACATAACTGTTGAGTTTGTGCCAACTGAAAAGCAAATTGCAGACATTTTTACTATACCTTTGAATGAAGAAAGATTCTATGCCATAAGAAAGTAATTAGGTCTATTTGATCCATATTATTAAAATTATTCAATATGATTAAATGTTGAAATGATTGTTATAATGTAATGAATTTTCTTAAATCATCTATGTTTAAACTCCATTAGAAAAGGTATGTCTCATTTCAAATTTCTTGGACTGAAACTTTAACTATTCAGTTCTATGCCAAACTAAGCCAACTAAGTAAAATTCTACTCGACCCAGACTTAGTCAACTCAGAATTTAATCTTAGTCAACTAAGTATCGGGAATCCTATTTTTAAAATAGAAGTTCTCATGGGACTTCATCTCCTATTTACTTTTCTTAGCCATCCCACCATAAAAATCTATGGCATCATAATTTCTCTCAAAAAAATGCAAATCAAAGCTTGGAAAACCCTAAATAGAGAGGATTTGGATCCATGGCGTTGAGAAAGAAGAGGCTGTGCACACATCCTCAGGTTACATCACGTTAAAAATGGATGTACGAATGTCAATCAATGAATGCATGGATACTTCTGACCAGCCTTAATTTGGTCTGGCTCCTATACCTCCAGCCTTGTCTTCACCTCCTTCTCCTCCTCCTTTGGCCTCTCAAGCCGCTGCTGCTCCGACATTCTCACTACTCCATTGATCCACTCCATTCTCTACCCCTGTTCAACCCCCAACTTAGAGCATGCCCTGTCCTTTAAAGGTAATACCTTTCTTCAAGGGCAGTGACCACTAAAAGGAAGATAGATTTTAATTTTCTAGAAAAATAAAGGTTTGAGATTGGAGAGTGCATCAAATTTCTAGGATGGGAGTACTTTGTTCACTAAAATTGCTTACATACCCAAATTTAGTGAGAGAATTTTATGAGAACGCAATGATTAGTCCTCAGTCATTGGAAACAAAAGGAAAAGGAGGCAAAATTGTTCTATCAGTTGAGAAATTAGGACAACTACGGAAATCTCCTAGTGAAGGAGCTGAGAGGTTTGATAATTGTAAAGAAGGACTTCATTTGCTGCTCAATGAGATGATGCTTCGAATTTTGAAGAAATTTTGGTAAAACACTTGAGTACCAAGCATCGTCTTCTTCATCATGTGGTTTGCAAGATTTTTATCCCCTGAGTTGACCACTTTGATTATATGACAAGAAATGATATGAGAATTTTGTATCATATATTGAAGAAAGAAAAGTTTAATTTTTCTACCTTGATGATGAAGACCATGTAAGAAAAAAGGATGAGAGTAAAACTAGCTTTATGAAGGGAAATCCTGATTTTTCGGTCCAGGTTCGTCCAGATCTGATCAGATCAAGAGATATATTTCAAAAATTTTTCTCTTGATCTCAATCAGATCTTGATATGTTTCAGATCTGATTCTTATTATTTTAATAAATAAAATAAAATAAGATAAATTAAATCAAATTTAATTTACCTGATTTGGGTAATCCTATTACCCTGTAGATGATTCTGATTGCAGTGGAAGGTTTTGGATCTAGCCACGCAAGCGCCTGGCCTCTACCGGTATCCACTTGGGTTGGATCTGGAGATCCTCTTCTTCTCTATCACATCTCCAAAAATTAGATCTGGATCTGATCTGGAGGATCTTCAAAACTCCTTTTGAAGATCAGCAGTCGTCCTTTGCAGCAGTGCAGCCTTCTTCTTTTGATCGCCTTTCTTTTGATCTGGAACGCACCAACCAAAATCCAAAACTCTTTTGGATGTGGAGAGGAGAAGGAGGAGAAGTTTAGGCATGGAGGAAGAGGAGAGAAGGCAGCCTTGGGGCATGGGAAATCTCTATTCTCTTTGGGTTGGGCGCAGGGTCTTATTTATAGACCTCTTGTGATCCAACTCCTCTTATTCTCAACCAATCACAACCCTTTGTGAAATCAGATCTAAATCTGATTGGTTGGAATAGAGTCCCCTGGATTCCTCCTTAGAGGGTGCCTAAGACCAGTCAAACTGGATTCTTAGTAGAACTCTGATTGGAATCCAAAAGGGAGGTGGAGTCCTTGTCCAACAAGGACTCCAAGGCGCCTCCAACTTGGGCGCACGCCTAGGGTGGCGTGCGCCCTCCTCCTTGCCAGGTTCTGGCAGGGGGACAGGCCCCCACCAGCTCTCCAATAGGTGCATGACACGTGGACAAAAGTCAAAGTGTCAATGGTCAACATTTGACCAGTCAAAGGTCAGACTTTTGACCAAAGTCAAAGGAACAAGAAATGGCAGGTGACCAAAAATGGCAGGTAATGTCTTATAAAATAAGACAACCTTTCTAACTTGGACAACCTCCAGTCAGACTATATGAAGGCCTCTGATTGAGCACAAACTCCTTTGGCTCAGTCAGGACAACTTATTTATGATAGTAAAAGAAGAACGTTAGGTTCAATCGAGTGCTAGCACGATTTTCTTGAACCTAATTGAATCTCATTCAGATCAATTGAACTAGATCAGTTCAATTGATGATCACCAGATTCAAACCCTTGTTTGTGTGACCCAGTTAGGTTCAGTTCTGTATGGTAATGGGATATGTCATGATCTCTATCATCGACATCATCGAAACTCCTTTCGATGGATCAGAACTCTTCTGATTCGAACAGCTAGAATGATCGATCATCTAAATCATTCTAATTGCTCCCAAAATCCACCAGTGACACCTAGCAGTATATGGTGGCAACCCATCAGAGCTGAATGCGAACCTCTTGGTGCAGCTACCTGTGTGATTAAGTTCTTCTATCTTGAGCCCCGATCAGATTAGGGTTAAGGTGAACTCGTCAAACCCTAGTCTCTGTCATATGATGTAATCATTCGATTCGAGTCCAATGTGAAAATCTAAATAGAAACTCTTTCTATTATTTCACTCTGCCATGGCCATGGGCTTCTGGACTTGATTCTCATGATTCATCATAGGGCTGCTCCTCTACCACCGAGGTAGATAGATTCCATCTTGATGCAATCCAGTTCCTACAATGAACATGCTATAGCCAACATACACCTCAGGGTTCCATATGGCTAGGAGACCGAGTAATGGTGTAGTCAAACTATAACACCCTCAAGGTGAACTGCCGATGCATCTCAGGTCAAAGAACCAGACACACTACTGCAGCATCGAGTCAGTCATTGACGAGAAGGTAGACTTCCCTAATGACTACTCGAGGTGGTCACGCTCAGTGCCCTCGTTCTCTAACGAGTACCTGTACTCTCGCTCCGGTGTCTCCACACCGTAGACTCAAGACTCATCTACTAAAGAGAAGCGATTCGTACACCAACCTTCCGGATCAATCACCATCCTCGTGATGATCCTATGGTCGGGAGCTGTTTATGAGTTAATAATGATTATTCATGTCTTAAATTTTCAACTCTTGAAAATATGAATTATCATTACCATTAACTCAAAGGATGTATCACAGACACTAAATACACATATGTGATAGAAAATAACCCATTTTATTGATTATAGTCAAAATTATAATTTTGCCCCTAGAAGTGTATTACAAGTGTCAGCCAATTCTGGCTTCTAGGGCACATATATCTAACAATCTCCCACTTGTCCTAAAGCCAATTGGCTACAAGTCTAAGTCCCATCTTCTCAAGGTGGGCTTCGATCTTCTGCTGGCCCAACGGCTTTGTAAGTGGGTCTGCCACATTATCTGTGGAGTTGACTCTCTTGACCTCAACGTAACCTTTCTCAAGGTAATCGCGGATGAGATGGTATCACCGTTTGCTTGGAACTCTTCCAGCTGACAGCACCACCATTGCACACAAACAGACTGCCAGATGTCGACTTTCGATCATCTATATCGGACATGAAGTCCGAGTCTGTGTATCCCTGGAACTTGGAGTTCTCCATTACCAAAGACCAACATCATATCCTTAGTTCTTCTCAAGTACTTAAGGATACATTTCACAGAAGTCCAGTGTTCTTCACCTGGATTTGACTGATATCTGCTTGTGACACTCACAGCATGGGCTATATCAGGTCGTGTACATAGCATGGCATACATGAGGCTCCCTATTGCAGAAGCATAAGGGATCTTGCTCATGCGTTCTATTTCCTCAGGTGTGCTGGGGCACATCTTCTTGGAAAGATGAATACCATGTCTGAAGGGTATTAATCCCCTCTTAGAGTTTTCCATACTAAACCTCTTTAGTACTTCCTCTATGTACATCTTCTGTGAAAGTCCTAGCATCCTATTCGGTCTATCCCTATAGACCTTAATTCCTAGAATAAAGGATGCTTCACCTAGGTCTTTCATGGAGAATTCCTTGACAACCACATCTTGACTGATGTCAACATGGGAATATCATTCCCAATAAGGAGGATGTCATCCACGTACAATACGAGGAAGACAACAGCGCTCCCACTGACCCTTTTGAAAACACATGGTTCCTCTTCATTTTTGATGAAACCAAACTTTTTGATCACATCATTGAAACGAGTGTTCCAGCTCCGAGATGCTTGCTTAAGTCCATATATGGACCTTTGCAGCTTGCAAACCTTGTGATCAGTATCACTGGATGTGAAACCTAGCGGCTGTTCCATATAGATATCTTCCTCAAGATATCCATTTAGGAATGCCGTTTTCACGTCCATTTGCCATATTTCATAATCGAAATAGGCTGCAACAGCAAGCAATGTGCGGATGGATTTTAGCATAGCTACTGGGGAAAAGGTATCCTGATAGTCAATGCCTTCACGTTGACTATAACCTTTTGCCACCAGTCTAGCCTTGAATGTCTCCACATTCCCATCTGCACCAATCTTTCTCTTGAAGATCCATTTACACCCAATAGGTACTATACCTTCTGGTGGATCTACCAAGGTCCAGACTTGGTTTGAGTGCATCGAGTCAATTTCTGACTTGCATTGCCTCTAGCCATTTCTCGGAGTCGATATCTGATATCGCCTCGTTGTAGGTTTTGGGATCATCACCATGAGCACCATTACCTACGAGGAACATTTTCCTCTACATCCTCTGAAATAATACCTAAGTATCTTTCAGGGGGACGGGAAAACTCTTTCCGATCTACGAGGTGGAGGAGGTAGTGTTCTTATTGGCTCAACCTGATTTGGTTCCAACTTGGTCCTTAGCTCGTTCTGCTTGTGAGACTTTCTCATCAAGCTTAATCTGCTTTCCAATGCCGCTATCTTGAATAAACTATTTTTCAAGAAAGATGGCATGTCGACTCACAATCACATTGTGGTCTTCTGGAATGTAGAAATAGTATCCTAATGACTCTTTAGGATATCCTATGAATCGAGCTCTAAAGGACCTAAACTCTAACTTGTCCGCTTGTTGTCTTTTGACATGAGCCGGACAACCCCAAATTCTGAGATGACTCAGACTTGGTTTCTTACCGTGCCATATCTCATACGGTGTGGTAGGAACGGTTTTAGAGGGAACCCTATTCAGTAAATAGATTGAAGTTAACAATGAAGTGTCCCCAAAGAAAATCAGGGAGGTCTGTGAAGCTCATCATGGATCGAACCATATCCAATAGAGTCCGATTTCTCCGTTCTGAAACCCCGTTGAGTTGAGGTGTTCCTGGTGGAGTCCATTGAGAGACTATGCCATTTTCCTTAAGATAGTCTAGGAATTCCCGGCTAAGGTATTCACCTCCTCGATCTGATCGAAGAACCTTAATGGGTTTTCCAGTTTGTTTTTCTACTTCATGTCTGAATTCTTTGAACTTTTCAAAAGCTTCAGACTTGTGTCTCATAAGATACACATACCCATACCTAGACAGATCATCGGTAAAGGTAATGAAGTAGACAAAATTGCCTCTAGCCGGCACATCAAATGGGCCGCACACATCAGTATGTACTAGGGCAAGGAGATCTGTGGCCCTCTCCCCATGTCCAACAAAAGGGAGTTTAGTCATTTTGCCTTGAAGACAAGATTCACAAGTTGGATATGACTCAAAAGTCAATGGACTCAATAGCCCATTTTTCTCCAATTTGTTGATCCTATCTTCTGCTATATGACCTAATCTCAGGTGCCATAGATATCTGTCGTTTGGACTATCCCTAGGTCGTTTGGCATTCACGTTTTGCTCGATAGTTAAAATAGGTACATCAATATGTAGCTGATAAAGACCATTAATAAGGAAACCATTTGCAATTTTATTTCTTTCATAAAGAATGTTACAATGGTCCTTAAAGAAGGTGATCACATAACCTTCTTGTGCTAAGCATGAAACAGAAATCAAATTCCTGCTAGCTGCAGGCACATAATAACAGTCTTTTCAAAACTAAGTCTAAACCAGATGGTAATCGAAGAGGGTATGTTCCCACGGCTACTGCAGCAACTCTTGCTCCATTACCGATGCGTAGGATCATGTCTCCATCCCTCAGCCTCCTGCTATCCTCAAGACCCTGCATAGAAGTGCACAGATGAGCACTAGAACCAGAGTCAAGCACCCAACTGGATGCAGAAGAAACCGTAAGGTTAGACTCAATAACGAGCATACCTCCAGAAGGACCTTCCTTCTTGTTCTTCAGGGTGGCCAGGTAAGTAGGGCAGTTCCGCTTCCAATGGCCGTCGCTGTTGCAATGGAAACACTTTCCTTTGCCATCGGCCTTTTTCTTCGGTTCTGCCTTCTTCTTCTTTGATCCTTCCACCTTTTGCTTTTTCACAGACTTCTTTTTCTTTCCATAAGACTTTCTTTTGGAAGAAGTCCGTTCCATAGCAAGAACTGAGCCTTTAGAACCTTTCATAGAAAGCTCAGCGGTAACCAGCATATTCATTAACTCGGCCAAGGAATTTTGAAGTTTATGCATGTGGTAATTCATGATGAATTGCCCATATGCATCAGTCAAGGATTGCAGAATAATATCGTTCTGCAGGTCCAAGTCCAACTTCACACCGAGCTTCTCAAGCTCTTCCATGTCCTTGATCATTGTCAGACAGTGATCTTGGACTGACTGCCCATCACGCATCTTAGCCTTAAAAAGTCATTTTGTGACTTGATATTTGGCTGCGCGACTCTGTTCACCAAACATCTCCTGCAGGTGAGCCAACATTTGGCGAGCAGTCCCGATATCTTCATGTTGGCGCTGGAGCTCATCAGACATCGAGCCCAACATGTAATATCTGGCCTTATTATCTTCGTCAATCCATTTTTCCAGAGACGCTCTCTGTTCAAGTGGATGGACGGGCTGGTAAGG
>QRFJ01006824.1:0-42267 GCA_006176705.1 Cocos nucifera | reverse complement strand
TAATTGATATTCCATAAACTTAATTCTTAATTAAGTTGGGTTCATAAATAAAATATGCACAATAAATCCTAGGGTTTCAAGGATCTAGGGTTTTGCAGAAAGTAAGTTTTGGGTTTCTGATTAAGGACGAACACGCAGCACCCCTACACGTCATAAGAACACCCCATCGAATGGGAAGAGAGGGCCTTTAAACCCTTCTTCGTTCTTATGACCGAACGGCCAAGAGGAACGCCTTAATCAGGAACATGTAAATCTACAAAATAGTTATAGATCTATATCATATATCTCATATACAAATTTAGATCTAATCAAGGCATATTTTGCATACATCTCATGTATCAAATCATGCATGTTTTCAGATCTAAATTATCACATAATAATCTAAAAAATTAGATTTAAATTGATCTAATCAAAATAAATTCTAATCTAGACAATTATGTAGAACTATTCTACAATTAGTCTAGTCATGCATCTATCATATCTCATATGATATTTAAAATTAAATAATTTTTATTTGCTATTTATCAGATGTTATTATAACACTTATAATATCAGAAAATAGTAAATAATAAGATCTAAAATATGATTTAATCATATTAAATCAAAGACATGCAAAACTATTCTATAGAACTATTCTATTCTAGAACTAGTCATGCATATCTTCATGTTCTTAGATCCAAATCATTTAATTTTAATTTTTCTGATCTCAGATCTGATCACATCTCATGTGACATCTGAAATCACTTTATTTTCTAATTAAAATAAAATTAAAATCAGATCTAAACAATTTAGAACCATGGCTCTGATACCAGTTGAAGGAAAATCCTGATTTCCCGGTCCAGGTTCGTTCAGATCTGATTAGATCAAGAGATATATTTCAAAAATTTTCTCTTGATCTCAATCAGATCTTGATATGTTTCAGATCTGATTCTTATTATTTTAATAAATAAAATAAAACAAGATAAATTAAATCAAATTTAATTTACCTGATTTGGGTAATCCTATTACCCTGTAGATGATCCTGATTGCAGCGGAAGGTTCTGGATCTTAGCCACGCAAGTGCCTGGCCTCTACCGGTATCCACTCGGGTTGGATCTGGAGATCCTCTTCTTCTCTATCACACCTCCAAAAATCAGATCTGGATCTGATCTGGAGGATCTTCAAAACTCTTTTGAAGATCTGCAGTCGTCCTTTTGCAGCAGCGCAGCCTTCTTGCTTTTGATCGCCTTTCCTTTGATCTGAATCGCACCAAACTAAGTCCAAAACACCTTTTGGACGTGGAGAGCAAGAGGGAGAAGAGACTATGGCATGGAGAAGGAGGGGAGAGGCAGCCTTGGGGCGTATCTAATAGCATTGGAATTAGGGTTGGGCGCAGGGTCTTATTTATAGACCTCTTGTGATCCAACTCCTCTTCCTCTCCAACCAATCACAACCCTTTGTGAAATCAGATCTAAATCTGATTGGTTGGAATAGAGACCCCTGGATTCCTCCTTAGAGGGTGCCTAAGACCAGTCAAACTGGATTCTTAGTAGAACTCTGAATTGGAATCCAAAAGGGAGGTGGAGTCCTTGTCCAACAAGGACTCCTAGGCGCCTCCTACTTGGGCTCACGCCACCCTTGGCGTGCGCCCTTCTCCTTGCCAGGTTCTGGCAGGGGGACAGGCCCCCACCAGCTCTCCAATAGGTGCATGACATGTGGTCAAAAGTCAAAGTGGTCAATGGTCAACGTTTGACCAGTCAAAGGTAGACTTTTGACCAAAGTCAAAGAACAAGAAATGGCAGGTGACCAAAAATGGCAGGTAATGTCTTACAAAATAAGACAACCTATTCTGACTTGGACAACCTCCAGTCAGACCATATGAAGGCCTCTGATTGAGCACAAACTCCTTTGGCTCAGTCAGGACAACTTATTTATGATAGTAAAAGAAGAACGTTAGGTTCAATCGAGTGCTAGCACGATTTCCTTGAACCTAATTGAATCTCATTCAGATCAATTGAACTAGATCAGTTCAATTGATGATCACCAGATTCAAACCCTTGTTTGTGTGACCCAGTTAGGTTCAGTTCTGTATGGTAATGGGATATGTCATGATCTCTATCATCGACATCATCGAAACTCCTTTCGATGGATCAGAACTCTTCTGATTCGAACAGCTAGAATGATCGATCATCTAAATCATTCTAATTGCTCCCAAAATCCACCAGTGACACCTAGCAGTATATGGTGGCAACCCATCAGAGCTGAATGCGAACCTCTTGGTGCAGCTACCTGTGTGATTCAAGTTCTTCTATCTTGAGCCCCGATCAGATTAGGGTTAAGGTGAACTCGTCAAACCCTAGTCTCTGTCATATGATGTAATCATTCGATTCGAGTCCAATGTGAAAATCTAAATAGAAACTCTTTCTATTATTTCACTCTGCCATGGCCATGGGCTTCTGGACTTGATTCTCATGATCATCATAGGGCTACTCCTCTACCACCGAGGTAGATAGATCCCATCTTGATGCAATCCAGTTCCTACAATGAACATGTCATAGCCAACATACACCTCAGGGTTCCATATGGCTAGGAGACCGAGTAATGGTGTAGTCAAACTATAACACCCTCAAGGTGAACTGCCGATGCATCTCAGGTCAAAGAACCAGACACACTACTGCAGCATCGAGTCAGTCATTGATGAGAAGGTAGACTTCCTAATGACTACTCGAGGTGGTCACGCTCAGTGCCCTCGTTCTCTAACGAGTACCTGTACTCTCGCTCCGGTGTCTCCACACCGTAGACTCAAGACTCATCTACTAAAGAGAAGCGATCGTACACCAACCTTCCGGATCAATCACCATCCTCGTGATGATCCTATGGTCGGAAGCTGTTTATGAGTTAATAATGATTATTCATGCCTTAAATTTTCAACTCTTGAAAATATGAATTATCATTACCATTAACTCAAAGGATGTATCACAGACACTAAATACACATGTGTGATAGAAAATAACCCATTTTATTAATTATAGTTAAAATTACAATTTTGCCCCTAGAAGTGTATTACAAGTGTCAGCCAATTCTGGCTTCTAGGGCACATATATCTAACATTCACCATAGAGAATTTTCTATGCACAACAGCTTACGTAGGGTCCTATTTATAGACCAAACCAAGAGTCCCTTTGCATGTGACTTTGAACAGGTCAAAGCCAACAAGCAGAAGGACTCTCCCATGATCTCCATGCCTCACTCCCCCATTTTCAGATTTTTGTCACCCAAAAATAAAGGAAAATGGCATGGAACAACTTGGGATAATAGGAAGTTGGTGTAGATAACATCTATCCTAGAAGTTTGAACAATTCAAACTTCTTTGACCCATTCAAACACCTTGAATGGATAAACCCCAACTCTTTCTATCTTTATCCACTAGGGGTGCACTTCATAAGGGGATGTGTGCCCTCTCTTCCTCACGTAACATCTAGGGATGCATGCCTAAGAGAAAAAATCAAGCGAGCACCACCTATTTCTTTCCTGCAAACTGGGTCAACATTTGACCCTTGTCCTGTTTCCATCTCATGAGATTTTGGACAAATATTTTTCAAGTCCCATCCAATGAAATTATGTCAAGTCCTAACCAAGTTAGAACAATCCTTGATCAAGCCAAGACTCGGTCCAATAAGATCAAGAAAAATCCATCTAGAATTTTCAAGAGAGGTTTGTTCAAATTTCATCTCATAATTTTAGGTTAAGCCCTAATCTAGCAAAGATAACTAATAGGAACGCGATGTTGTCGTTAAGACACCATGTTTATTAGTTTAATCTGACTTCTTAAAATAATTAAAAATGCGTAGATAGCAGTGAGTCGGATCGAATCCACAAGGAAGGTAGTGTTTTTAGATTTGAAATCTTTGATTTTTGAAAAAAAAAAGGAGAAGAGTTTTGGGATAAAAAATGAAGTTGGAAAATAAGAAGTAAAAATTAAAAGGTGCAGGAATTTAAACTTGGTACTAAGATCTACTAATTAGATCTTAGCATCTACTTGCAAAGCAATAATTTAAAGTGTAGAAATTAAATTACGATAAAAATAAAAAGCAAGAAATTAAAGTGCAAAAAAAATAAAATTTTTATTAACTAAAATTTCAAAATTTAAATACATAGAATTTAAAAAGAATAAAATAGCCTGATCTTTGATCTTGGATTGGTGTTGGTAGAAAGATGGTGTAGAAGCCTGGCTCTTCTTCTCGGCACCCGTTGCTTCAAAGCAGTCTTTAACCCATAGCCTAGCTTCGCCCTATACCAAAGCTTCACCTTGATCGGAGATGTTGATTTTTGAAGGCCTAAGGTCCTTTTTATAGAGCTAGGAGGGCTGGATATTTTTTTCTAAAAGCAATGTTGGACTAATAGCCTTTATAATCATCAAAATATAAAGAAATTTGAATAAAATTTGAATCAAAATAGCTCTTATATGACTCTAGTAAGCTTGGTAAAATTTGGTCATTCAATAGAAATCCAACGATCCAAAAATCATCAAAATCGAATGCATATCAGCCCAGATCGGGTTGAATTAAATTATGGCCGTTCGATCGTGCATTAATGGAGGAAATCTAGCCGCAAATCATGCTTTGGGAGTCCTGATCACCGTCAGGAGCATTTTGGACCATTGGATCTTCATCACTTGGTTTTTTGACCGTCGGATCATGCCAGATCACTGATAGAATTTGAATCAAACTCGAAAAATCACCACCGCCGTCCGATCTTGATCGCAATCAACCGCAGCCGTCCGATCGCGCAATTACTATTCCCATGGACCACATGGATCGACCACACCACATACCACAGCCAATCAATGCTCTTATTACTAGGTGAAAAGACCAAAATACCTTGTGAGCCGCGATAAATTTCTATGGACCCTTTAAGGGTCTAGGTCCGCCACGTGGCAATCTCTGATTCATCGGTTTCTGCTAAGCTGACGGTCTACGCCTAGATCATGGATTGACTGATGGCTTAAATGACTGAGTCAGCTTTGATAGCTTGGCTTGGCTTAGTGGCTCGGCTTACGGAGCCGGCTAAGCCATTTTCTTTTTTTTATTTAATTTTTATTTATTTTATATCTTTAAAAATTCATATCTTTTCTATTTTAGCTCTGTTTTACTTAAAATTTATTTCATTGTGATCAAAAAAATGAGCTCTTTCTATTGATAATAAAATTTTATTTTTTAATTTTTAATTTTTATTATTTTTTAATTAATTTTTTAATTAATAAAAATATGAATTTTTCAAAAATTATATATAAATTGATTAATTAATTTTTAAAAATTAATATAAATTAATTGAATAAATTAATACTTTTATTGATGAATTTATGATGCTTATCACACCCCCCAACTTAAGCTTTGCTCGTCCTCGAGTAAAGAAAGAATTTAGTTTTAAATACCTTTTAACTTTAGAGTTTCGAATTTTATCCTAAGCAATTTTCAAAATGGCCATTGATATTCAGTAGAGCTTAAATGAGATATATCATTGGGGTATTAATACTTATCAATAGAAAAAATTAAGTAAAGAACATTAAATTTTTCAGAACTTTTTCTAAATTATTCCACCTTTTATCTCTGATTTGTCTAAACTTTCATATAGGCAAGGTGTATTGCTACTTCCATCCTTCATTTATTAATTTTTATTTTTACATTGCCCACTTTTTGATGCGAATATCATTGCTTACTTAGGCAACGGGATCCCGGTTACTCGGTGGGAAACCAATATTTTTTTTTTTTTTTTTTTTTTTTTAACGTTGTACCACTATTGAGTGTCTTAACTCCTTAAGCTTTCTATTTGATCCATGTAGCGAGTCTTGGGCCAATGACTCCCAAACCAGTTGGCTTTAGGGCACTAGGTATAGAATACCCCTCGGGCTTACTAGCTCGAATCAAATAGGCTACGAGTTAAGACTAGCTTTACAACGAGCTTCTTTGCCCTTCCCACCTTTTGATGCGAAACTCAATGCTTGCTTAGGCAAAGAGGCCCGGTTACTCAGTGAGAAGTACTTGGAAAACTATTTTATTAAAATAAATTTTTATATGAAGAAATGTATAGTTACCCTACACAAGCCTATAAAAAGTAGACTTTTCTTTGATGCTAGTAGAAATAATTAGAAATGCTCCAAGAAAAAACTTTTTATGTTCTAGACTTAACTCTTTATTGAATTTTCTTAATACTTGATTCCTCAATATCTCATAGATTCTCTAATCTGTGCATCAATTTTCTTTTAAAAATGCTTAGTTTAATTCGATTCTTAAGCATAATCAGGTATCTAAATACTAAATACTAACTTTTTCGAGGACTTAAAATTTTAAAAAAAAAATTTTATTTTTCTCTCCCCCCAACTTAATCGACATTGTCCTCAATGGAGAAGAAAAAATAAAGGATGTAATAAAGAACATGAAAGAATACACCTAACTCAGTATATTTTTGGTCCAGCACATGCCTTTGAAAATTTGAGCTCTCCCTCCAACTTATTCAAATTATCCTAAAAAAAAATAAACTAAAAAGATAAATTAGATAAAAACTAAATATTGGGTTGCCTCCCAACAAGCGCTAAGTTTACCGTCTTCAGCCAGACACAATGCAGCTCACTATCCTGTGTCGAATATTGGATTGACAAATTCCAATGGTTTTGGATTGCCAATCTCAGAAAGTTGATTTATAATCCCATTATTGATATATTCATTGTTAATTTTAGGGATATAATTTATGATTCCATTCTCAGACCCATGTTTATTAAGAATTACTCCTATTTGTTCTTCTAAAATGCTCATGAATGGAGTTTTTGTATTAGGAGTTAAGTTTGATT
The DNA here is from genome assembly GCA_006176705.1 of Cocos nucifera. NCBI lineage: Eukaryota > Viridiplantae > Streptophyta > Magnoliopsida > Arecales > Arecaceae > Cocos > Cocos nucifera. The sequence continues at coordinate 35,441 of QRFJ01006824.1, read as the reverse complement.
CAATGGGTGCTGGAATGGTGACTAAAGGCGATTTTAATTCTGGAGGTAAATTAATGTGATCTTGCTTAAACAACTCCATTGACATTTCATTACATGCCTCTTGATTTTTATAAGAAGAACCAGCTTCTAGGGTTGAAGGGAATAGGACATTTGGTTTATAAGTCTCGGGTAAATCATCTATTCTCTTTTTCCCTTTTTCTATCTCATTTAAACTGGAACTAGCATCAGTACTAATTCCTGGCTCGGGTTCTTCTATGTGGTTAGTCTCAGTACTAACCAATTCCTCTAAATTTTTATTTTGGCTAGCATCAGTACTAGCCTCTCTCACCTGGTCTTGGTATGGGTCCATAAGAATCCTATAGCTTTTAAGTTCAGGAATTACTTTGGTATTCTCAAATTGGAGATTCTTAGGTGAGACATTAAATTGATAACTTGGTCCAGGTGGTTGGTGGACATTAGGTGGGTTGTTTGAAATTGGTAGGTTCGGTAGTTGATCTAGTTCTCTCCTCATGTTAGACTCAACTAATTATCCTATTTGAGCTTCTAGCTCTAGGCGATAGATTGCTGTTGAGTTAGAATTAATTGTTGAAGTTGGTTAAATCTATCATCAGCTAGATTGGTCTGTTGAGGAGGTGGGTATGAAGGCTGATTATAATATGATGGCTGGATAAACTGACTAGGCTGACCATTATTATAGGCATAATTTTGGTATTGGGGCCTATTTTGATAGTTTTGGATAGGTAAAATTTGGGTCTGAGCCTGAGTCTGTTGGGATGTCCAAGAAAAATTATGGTGGTTGCTCCAATCTGAATTATATGAATTTGAAAATGGGTCATTAATCAATTTGGAGTATCCTTGAGTAGCTTGAACTTGTTCTTGGATAAAATATGGAAACTGTGCAGTCATAGGATATTCACTCACATGATGGGTTGGGCTAGCACAGATTGAATAAATCTCCTGATAATTAGAAGATGATGTGAATTGTGCAGGAGATTGTTGACCTAGGATTAGGAGTTGATCTATTTTCTGAGCAAGAAGGTCAACTTTATCTAATTTTTGGACTATTAGATTCAGATTAGCCATTTGATTATTATGTTTAATGTGAATCAACCATTCAATTAAGTTCAACTAAATCAGAAAAAGTGATTTCCTACCATGCATGTATTAGTGTAACCCTAATGTATGGTTCAAAAAAAAAATTTAGAATTTTTTTTTAAATTTTTTTATTATTATTATTTTATTATATTAAAAATTATTTTTTTTAATTATTTTATTTATTAATTTTAATTTAATTTAATTTAATTTAATTATCATTTTTAATATTTTTTTAGTTAGTTTAATTTAATTTTTATTTTATTTTATTTTATTTTATTTTTAGAGGAGTAAAGGAGAAAGAAAGAAGAGTTCTAAAGAAGAGGTCCTAAGGAGTCCTAGAACTAAGAAGAAAGAGAAGAATTAGGTTTAATTAGATTTAATGTTGGTTAGCAATCAAGTTGGTCAATCAATCCTGACTAAAGGTTATCCTAGATCTAGACAGCTCCTAACTGTCCAAGGTCACCTTCAAGCCCTCCAAGTGTAGGATTAGCCAATCAACTGGCCAGGTAAGTGTAAGGTCGGTGGGAGTCCCCCCGTTGCTTGCCTTAGACACCAATTATGCTTGGCCAGGTAAGCGAACGGAACCAATTAGAAACCACCTTCCTTCGGGCCCAGTCGTCCCTGAACCACTTTCCTAGACACCAGTCAAATTGACTTATCCTAACCCGGTTCAACTCTTAGGATTCCTTGTCCTATTGAGCTCGAGTTCCTAGGGTTGATGTCTAATTGATTTTAAAATTAAAGGCTTAGGTCAATGCAGGATGTTGGTTGGTTGTTTGTGGGCTAAGGAAGGGTGATCAAATCCCCACCTTATCTTGTTTAATTGGGTTGTGCCCTTAATTTGATTTAATATGAATATGCACAAAAAATTTTCAATCAAAGGGTTCTATGCAATTTAAACTAGATGCATGTAACTAATTGAATTCTGAAAGGCTTACCTTACCTCCAGCAATTACCAAAAAAAATAAAAATAAAAATAAAACTAATATGATGCATGCTCTAAATAGTTAGGGTTTCTAATCTTATCATGAGATTTTTAATTAGATTTAACTGGATATATATATTCTTTTTAAAAAATTTAATTTTAAAATAAAATAAATAAATAAATAAAAAGGACTAGGGTTAGGATTGATCTTACCAAGCAAAACTTCTTGTTCTTTTTGTTCTTTAATCATTTTTTCTACAAAATAATAAAAAAATTAGCAAGCAATATTTATAAAAAGATAAAAATTTTATTTATAATTTATTTATAAAAAAATTAAAGAGATCAAAAATTTAATATCCGTGCCTTCTCCGACAATGGTGCCAAAATCTTGATAGGAAGCGTTTATCGAAATTATTTTTAATAAATTAAAGAAATCAAAATCAAAAATCAAAAATAATCTCCGACAATAGCGCCAAAAATATGATAGGAATGCGATGTTGTCGTTAAGACACCATGTTTATCAGTTTAATTTGACTTCTTAAAATAATTAAAAATGCGTAGATAGCAGTGAGTCGGATCGAATCCACAGGAAAGGTAGTATTTTTAAATTTGAAATCTTTGATTTTTGAAAAGAAAAAAGAGAAGAGTTTTGGGATAAAAAATGAAGTCGGAAAATAAAAAGTAAAAATTAAAAGGTGCCGGAATTTAAACTTGGTACTAAGATCTACTAGTTAGATCTTAGCATCTAGTTGCAAAGGAATAATTTAAAGTGCAGAAATTAAATTATGATAAAAATAAAAAGCAAGAAATTAAAGTGTAAAAAAATAAAATTTTTATTAATTAAAATTTTAAAATTTAAATACGTGGAATTTAAAAAGAATAAAATAGCCTGATCTCTGATCTTGGATCGGTGTTGGCAGAAAGATGGTGTAGAAGCCGACTCTTCTTCTCGACACCCATTGCTTCGAAGCAGCCTTTAACCCATAGCCTAGCTTCATCCTATACCAAAGCTTCACTTTGACCGGAGATGTTGATTTCTGGAGGCCTGAGGTCCTTTTTATAGAGCTAGGAGGGCTGGATATTTTTTTCTAAAAGCAATGTGGGACTAATAGCCTTTGTAATCATCAAAATACAAAGAAATTCAAATAAAATTTGAATCAAAATAGCTCTGATATGATTCTAGTAAGCCTGGTGAAATCTGGCCATTCAATAGAAATCCAACGGTCCAAAAATCATCAAAATCGGATGCATATCAGCCCAGATCGGGTCGGATTAAATTCTACCGTCCGATCGCACGTTGATGGAGGAAATCTGGCCACAAATCATGCTTTGAGAGTCTTGATCACCGTCAGGAGCATTCTGGACCATTGGATCTTCATCACTTAGTTTTCTGACCATCGGATCGTGCCAGATCACTGATAGAATTTGAATCAAACCCGAAAAATCACCACCACCATCCGATCTTGACTGCAATCAACCACAGCCATCCGATCGTATAATTACTATTCCCATGGACCACGTGGATCGGCCGCACTGCACACCGCAGCAAATCAGTGCTCTTGTCGCTTGGTGAGAAGACCAAAATAACCTGTGAGCCGCGATAAATTTCTGTGGACCCTTTAAGGGTGTAAGTCCGCCACGTGGCAATCTCTGATTCATCGATTTCTGCTAAGCTGGCGGTCCACGCCTGGATCATGGACCAACTGATGGCTTAAACGGTTGAGTTGGCTTTGATGGCTTAGCTTGGCTTGGTGGCTCGACTTACGGAGCCGGCTGAGCCATTTTTCTTTTTTTATTTAATTTTTATTTATTTTATATCTTTAAAAATTTATATCTTTTCCATTTTAGCTTTATTTTACTCAAAATTTATTTTGTTGTGATCACAAAAATGAGCTCTTTCTACTAATAATAAAATTTTATTTTTTAATTTTTATTATTTTTTTAATTAATTTTTTAATTAATAAAAATATGAATTTTTTAAAAATTATATATAAATTGATTAATAATTCTTAAAAATTAATATAAATTAATTGATAAATTAATACTTTTATTGGTGAATTTATGATGCTTATCAATAACCCTTATCTTGTTCCCATCTTATGGGACTTAGGATAAATCTTGATCAGGCCTGGATAAGGTCCAATCAAATCAAGATAAATCCCTATAGAGTTTTCGGATAAGCCTTATCCAAATAGTTATAGAAATTAGCAGATCTTATCCTATTTCCATCCGATGAATTAGGATAAGCCTAGATCAGGTTAGGACAAGACTTTTTTTATCTAAATAAGTTTCAATCAGACTAGGACAAATCTATACAAGACTCCTGGATGAGCCAAATCTAATTTGGCTCAATCGAGATGACCCAGAAAGACTACAGAAGGAGGATGTTAGGTTCAATCGTGTGCTAGCATAATTTTCTTGAACCTAATTGGATTTAATCTAAATCAATCAAACTAGGTTAGCTCAATTGATGACCTCCAGATCCAAACCCTTATTTGTGTGACTCAGTTAGATTCAGTTTTATATGGTAATAGGATATGTCATGATCTCCATCAATGTCATCATCAAAATACCTTTCGATGGATCAGAACTCTTTCAATTCATCCAATCAAAATCGTTGATCATCAAGATAATTCTAATTGATCCCAAAATCCACTAGTGACACCTAGCAGTATATGGTGGCAATCCATCAAAGTCGAATAGTGAACCTCTCAGTGTAGCTATCTGTGTGATTGAATTCTTCTATCATGAGCCCCGACAGGATTAGGGTTAAGGTAAACTCGTCAAACCCAACACCTATTATATGAATGAATCATTCAATTCGAATCTGATGTGAAATTCTAATAGAAACATCTTTCTATTATTTCACACTACCATGGCCATGGGTTTTAGGACTCGATCTCATAATCATCATAGGACCACTCCTCTAATACCGAGATTGATAGATCCCATCTTGGTGCGATCCAATTCTTACAATGAACATGCTATAGACAACATATACCTCAGGATTCCAAATGGCTAGGAGATCGAGTTATGGTGTAGTCAAACTATAACACCCTTAAGATGAACTATCAATGCACCTTAGGTCAAAGAACTAGACACACGCTGTAGCATTGAGCTAGTCATCGACGAGAAGGTAGGCTCTCTTATGACTGCTCGAGGTGGTCATGCTCAGTGTTCTCATTTTCCAATGAGTACCTTGAAGAAAATAGTGCAGGGTTTGCCATGCTACTTTCAAAAAATATTTCAAAAATAGCAATGATGCAGCAAAAAATAATTAATCTAATTAATTATCTACTAATCATATCAGATTATTTAACCCTACACATTAGGATCTGAACATAATATGCATGCATACATCAATAGATCTGAAAATAAAACTATGTAATAAACTATTTACTTCATCTACATGTTCAAAATACAATTCCTTTTTGTGGGTAGTCCATCACTACAATCTAAGTCCATCGGATAATGTTTTGATATCATGTCATAGCTGCACACATGTTCAACCTCTATGGTTGGTCCACATAGAGCTTCTGATCCCGATCAATCTCATTGGAGTGCTAGTTCCTCGTCGGGGCCTTCGATGGCTAATCATGATCAATCCAATCGATCATATATTTTATAATTTTTTAGATATTCTAAAAAATTAGAACATAAATATTGGAGGATGATGAAAATGTGTTTCAAATTTGATGGTGATCCGATGATCACAGCACTCGATCTCTCCACCCGATCCAGATTCCCAAATCTAGGATTTCACTCAACCCAAAAACCCTGACACACTAAAAATCTTATCACGCCCTCTCTATGTGGAGTTTTTCCATGAAATAAAATTTCATGAAAAGATAACATTCAAATATATAATCTTTATTTAGATCATATCTAAAAATAGGATATTCTTAGAGGTGAAAATCATAAGAGAAGAGAGGCATAAAGGAAAAGAAAAGTGCTGCAGGATCCTATTCACCTTCACTCTAAGATTTTTTTTGCCAAGAACTAATGTCCAAACACTCAAAAAATTTTACCACATAATGCTAACCACTTCTCCTATATGCACAAAAATTCTCATAATTTATTGACATCAATACCATGGGAAAACTATGTGGAAAATGATAAGGGTTGAGTGATTGAGAGGTTTTAACCACTTACTTGATTTCAAAAATCAAATGAGCCTCTTATCCTTATCCAACGCCCCCTCCCTTGTGTTTAACATATAGAAGGACTCTCCTTCTACATGCATATTTTTATTTCTTAAAAAATATTTGATAAACAAAAGGGAGGTAGGGGGAAGCAAAGTGGAAAAGTCAAAAATGGTGGGCGCATGGGAGAATTTGAATTCAAACTTCATTTGACTTGGTCCTAATTGATTTCAACCAAACCAATTAATCTAGATCTAATTAAACTAGGTTAAACCCAACCAAATTAGACTTAGCCTAATCCAATAAAATTTTAATTAAATTAAAAATTAATTAGATCTATGTCCTGATCAAATCAGGGTCAAAACTCCCATAGCAATTAGGTCATCTCATGACCTGATTGGATCAAATCCAATCAAATCAAATTCAATCAAACTTGATCGAATCCTCATCACTCAATCAAATTGAGCTAATTAGTAATCAAATTATTAATTAATTCTTCAAAAAATATCTGAGTCCAAATTGAATGGGTTACTAGGCAATAAAGTCCTATCAATATAAAACTCTTGAAGAGTCCTAAATTAGTGGGACTCCTGAACCCAGTGTCCCAAATGAATCAAACTCATGATCATAGAGTCCTAGACTAGTGAAACTCTTGATCAAAGAGTCTCAAATAAGTAGGACTCAGAGTCCCAGTCTAGTAGGACTCTTGGTCTTAGAGTCCCAATCTAGTGGGACTCTTGACCATAGAGTCCCAAACCAATAGCTCTTGATTAGAGAGTCCCAGATAAGTCAGACTCAGAGTTCTAGTCTAGTAGAACTCTTGGTCATAAAGTTTCAGTCCAGTGGGACTCTTGACCATAGAGTCTCAGACCAATGGAACTCTTGATCAGCCATCAGATCAGGTAGGAACTCCTAATGTGTGTGACCCCGCAGGTCCAAACCTAAGTCGATAGCACAGAAACCAATTTCTATACTAATCGAAGTGACTATCTAGTAATGATACCCGACATTCAAATAGGTTGAATAATCGCAATAGCAATATTCAGAACCTACGTGAATATGGTTATCTTTTAATTCATCCCTATGACCTCTGTGTAATAGATGACTCAGGATTAGACTGTCAACCCTAAAAAATACATCCATGTCGTGTCTCAAAGCAATTAGTCCCATGACTCCTCACTAAGACTACTCTGACCAAGGTTTTGCTAAATTGATATACAATTAAACACAGCTCCTAAAATCAGGAGTGGTCAATCCCATTTTGATACATACACTGACTCAATAAGTACTTGACTGTGCCCAAAAACCTACCATCACTGAATTGAAAATTCAAATAGTCTGGCACTAAAACACAGTGAGTTGCTTGGAAGTAACCATGGTGATTTCAGATCGGAGGAAGATTTATACTCATATTCCATCGAAGCTAATCTTGACAGGAGAAAAGCCCCAAAGTTGATCATGTTCAGTGTAGATGTACCCATACATCTCACTTGCATGCCATATTAGTGTCTTAACACTCCTTGGTTATGAGGACAACCAACCTATATGGAACACAACAACCTATACTTGATAAATGTTGTTGTCCTAACTAACAACGTATCATTTGGTTATAAACTATTTAAGGACTAAATGATAAATCCTCCTTTGCCGAATCTAGATAGTCCTAAAGACTTCATCACAACATAGGAGTTCATTAGAAGACAACAAAACTTATGATGAAAAATACCAAAATAACTTTTATTAATTTATAATTCATATACAATTATAAATATATGGCCCAACTATCAATAGACTGACGATTGGCTTTAGGACACATTCCTAACAATCTCCCACTTGGACTAAAGCCAATCGGTGCAGTATCTAATACCTACCTTCGACTTAAAGTCATCAAACTCCTTCACCACAACAGCTTTAGTGAATGGGTCAGCCAGCTTCTCTTTTTTATTGATCTTCTGAAGGTCGACGTCATCTCAATCCACAATCTTTCAGATAAGATGGTAGCGATGTAGAATATGCTTCATCCAGGGGTGTGCCTTTGGTTCCTTCGCCTGAGCAATGGCTCTAGAACTGTCGCAATAGAGCAAAACTGGACCATCAAGAAAGCATACTACTCCAAGCTTGGTGATGAATTTTCTTAGCCACATCATTTCTTTGAGCATCTGATGCAGTGACATACTCCACCTCATAAACTGAATTGGCTACAATGTGTTGCTTGGAGCTCTTCCAACAGACGGTTCCATCATTAAGGATAAATATGTATCTCGAACACTCTTGCTATCATCATGATTGGACTAAAAATTGGAGTCTGTGAACCTCATAAGTTTTAAGTCTGATTCATCATATACAAGCCACTGGTCCTTAGTATTTCTTAAATACTTCAGGATGGTTTTAACAACATTCCAGTGATTCTCCCCAAGATTAAATTGGTATCTACTCACTACACCTAGTGAGTATGCCACATCTGATCGCATACATGTCATGGCGTACATTATAAAATCTATTGCTGAAGCATATGGTATTCTATTCATATACTCTCTGTCTAGAGGTGTTGTTGGATAATCCATCTTTGAAAGAAAAATTCCATGGCCTATCGATAGATGGCCTTTCTTGAAATTTTCCATACTGAACCATTTCAGCACAGTGTCAATGTACGTGGACTGGGACAATCCAAGCAACCTTTTAGATCTATTTCTATAGATCTTCATCCCTAGGATGTAGGAAGCTTCTTCCAGATCTTTCATAGAGAACTGTGATGATAGCCAGATCTTTATTTCTTGTAATGCAGGGACATCATTCCCGAGTAAGAGAATGTCATCCACATATAATACTAGAAATACTATTGCTGGACCATTAGCCCATTTGTATATGCAGGGCTCCTCTTCATTCTTAACAAAGCCATATATTTTGATTATTCAATCAAATCATATGTTCCAGCTTCGAGATGCCTGCTTTAGTCCATAAATGGACCTTTAAAGCTTACACACCTTAGACTCATCTATGAACATGAAACCTTCAGGTTGTATTATATACACCTTTTCATCTAGCTCTTCATTCAGGAAAGCTAGTTTCACATTCATTTGCTAGATTTCATAGTCCAGATGGACAGCTATGGCAAGCATTATCTGAATGAATTTGAGCATTACCACAGGAGAGAATGTCTCATCATAGTCAATACCATAATGTTGACGATATCCTTTGGCAACCAGATAGGCTTTATAGGTCTCCACCTTTCTGTCTGCACCTCTTTTCCTTTTGAAGATCCACTTATATTCTATGGGTTTTTTCCCTTCGGGTGGGTCAATCAATATCTATACATCGTTGACCTTCATAGATTTCATCTCAGATTTCATGGCCTCAAGCCATTTCTCAGGGTTGGATCTCTGTATTGCATCCATATAGGTGATTGGGTCCTGATCGTTCTCATCGAGTTTGATAGGATCCCCATCATGGATCAAAAAATCATAGTATCTATCCGATTGACATGGTACTCTACCAAATCTTCTTAAGGATGCTTCTACAATGGATTATGGGTCTGATCTAATCAGATCCAGCTTAGGTTCAACAACTTGTATCCATTCTTCCACCTATCGTACTTCATCAAGTTGGACCTTGGAGGCATTAGTTTCTTCACCAAGGAACTACTTTTGTAAAAAGACTGCCTTAAGGCTGACAAACACTTTTTGCTCATCAGCAAGGTAGAAGTAGTATCCTTTGATTTTTTTTTGGTAATCTATAAAATTATACTTATCAGACCTAGGTCCAAGCTTGTCTATCATCAAACATTTGACGTAGGCCGAACAACCCCAAATCCTAAGGTGTGAAAGCATTGGCTTACGCCCTATCCATATTTCATATGGTGTTTTATTAACAGATTTATTCGAAATCCTATTTAGAATGTAACAAGCTGACTCAAGCGCATATCTCCATAGGGAGATCGGCAAACCAGCAAACCCCATCATGGATCGAACCATGTCCAACAGGATCCAATTTCTCCTTTCAGCCACACCATTATGTTGTGGTGTTCTAAGAGGGATCCATTGAGAGAGAATCCCATTCTCCTCAAGATATATTAGAAACTCATTGAAAAGGTGCTCTTCCCCTCGATCAGATCGAAGAGTTTTAATATTCTTTTTCATTTCGAAATAGTTTGAACATTTTAAACGACTCCAACTTATACTTCATTAAATAGACATACCCATACCTCAATAGGTCATCTATGAAGGTTATGAAGTAGAAATATCTACCTCTGGCACTTGAGCTCATGAGTCCACATACATCCAAATGTACTAAACTTAAGAGTTTAGTAGCTCATCCATCTTTTTCAGTAAAAGGTGACTTGGTCATCTTAACAAGAAGACAGGACTCACAGGTCAGAAGTGACTCATAATCACTAACCTTAAGAATTTTTTCTTGATCTATTAATTTTATTCTTGTTAATATGACCTAGCCTATAGTGCCAAAGGTAGACATCAGATATATCACTAATTCTAAGGCATTTACTGGAGGATTGAACCACGTTAACAGACATAGAAAGTAAATAAACTCTATTATTCAATTATCCAATCAAAATTATAATACCATTCAAAATGATATTATAAATTTTTTTTTTATTGATATTTCAAAATTATTCATGGCCAAAAGGCCTATAGAAATGACATTCAATAAGAAAGTTAGACAATAATGTCATTCATTAAGAATAATTTTATTTGAATTGATTACAAGGTTCATGATTCCTAAAGTTAGAATTGAAATTTGTCTTCCATCTCCAATGTTCAGGAACCTCTCACCTTGATCAAGTCTCCAACTGACCGGCAAGCCCTACATAGAATTACAAATATGATAAGGGCTTTCAGTATCTAATACTTAGGTAGTAGAATCAAATAAGAAAAAATTGCAAGGTGTTATCATATAATTATCTTGCCCAGCAAATACTTGTTTCTTCCTCGGCCTGTTCGAATCCAGGCAGGCAATGTATAATGGACATTTCCTCTTCCAGTGCCCCTGCTTCTTACAGAAGAAGCACTCTACCAAGCTGTGGTTGGGCTTGTGCTTCTTGGTCTGATCCTGTGCAGTCGTCCCAGCATACGGCCACACCTTCTTGCTTTTCTTCTTCTTGTTCTTCTTCCCTTCCTTAAAGAATCGACGATCAGAAGAAGACCCTCCCACTACATTCACCATCTCCTTGTGAAGTTGGTGATCCTTCTCAAAGTTCCGTAGCAACCCCACCAAGCCGTGGTAGTTCACTACAGGCTTTGTCATTCTAAAATGAGTTAGAAAGGGGAGGAAGGACTTGGGCAAAGAATTAAGGATCGCATCCTTACCGAGCTGCTTGTGCAGGAGAAAGTCCAACTTGTTAAGATGCTCAATCATCTCGATCATGTACAATACATGATCGATGATTGAGGCTCTATCCCTCATCCGAGCATTGAAAATGACATAACTTATTTTGTGCCTTTCAACATCGTCCAACGTGCCAAAAGAGTCATTCAATATTTGAAGCATCTCCTGTGATTGGGCATTTTCAAACCTACGGCTAAACTCGTCATTCATTACCGCCAGCATTACACATCAAATGGTGGTGCAGTCATTGAGCCACCTCAGATAAGTGTCTCAGATCGCTTTCATAGCATTCGGGGCTGGCTCCTTAGGTGCTCGATTTATTACCACATAAAGGATCCGCTCATGCTCTAGGATAATTTTCAACTTACGATACTAGCTATCATAGTTGGATCCCATTAATTTATCATGGTCTAATAATGATCGGAGTGATAGGTTAGTGGCCATGTCTGCACAAAAAGAAAAATCAAATCTAATTGGTATATCAATTATTAATCCTAAAGACTTGGACTTTAGTCTAAAGGTCCTTCCACTATTTTATACAAATTGGTAGCCTCTACCTCCAATTTGAGGAATTACTCTAATTTCTTAGTGGGTACTAGAATCCACATAGACTACACATGAGTGCAACTTTGGTTGGTCAACCTATGTGCACCTATGGGTAGATTCAAAATCAATTATTTTTCTAAACAACTTCTAGTAATATTGGTTTTGCCCCATAGACCTAATCAGCAGGCTTTGGCCTCCACTGAAAAAGGTTTGGTTAGGTCCAACCATTAACATGATCACATTTGATCTTATCTAACCAATAAATGATCAGGTCCGACTTTGGTCGGCCAACCTAACCACCATCAGAAAGACTTAACCAAGTTATCATTTTATGAATGACAATTTCATTAGTCAATAATCACCAGGCCTTTAGGCGTCCAATGATCATTATACTAATGAACCTATTATCACTCAACTTAATGGGAGGCTATGATTTAGTTATGTATATAACTACTTCATTTTTAAGGATCTAATAATTTTAGAAGATTTAGTTAACCAATTTAAGAAAATTCAACGAGCTAACGTCGATCCTTCCACTGACTTTACCAAGTCAGAAAAGAATCTAATCTAAGCTGGCATTAGGAGCACCTAAATCAGTTAGACTAATTTACCTAATAGACATGGATGAGCCTGAATCACTAAATGATCTAATCAAAATCTAACTCTCTAGGATGGCCAGGTAAGCGAGATCAGTGGAAGAAATATGCCATTAACTCATCAAAGGCTGAATCAGTGTGAGTAGCTCCCAATTAAAAATCACTGGTCAAACTATCAAACTTACCTTAGACACCATCCGGTTCATTAGTTTTAATTTGACCAACCTAGTAACTTTGAATTCGACTGCATAGCCTTGAATCAAGTCCATTTTGTCCTTAATAAAGGCATGGACTTGACTAACTACAACTATTATAATTGAGTCTATAGAGTCCTTGACCTAATCTAAATTAACATTTAATTAGATTTGATCAATTACTCAAAATTAGTCCATCTTTTAACTAATCTTAGGTCTAATCCAATTTATGGACCTAATTTAGCTAACCCAATAATCCACAAGTTTATGATTAATGACTTAGAGTCTTAATTCATAATTCTAGACACTAAATCATTATACTTAATTTTTAATTAAGTTTATGGGCTAAGGGTTAGTGCTCAGCATTTTGAAAATATTTTTAATTTTGAAAGATTCTTTACAACTTAGTATTGTTCATCAATTGAGTCGACTCATTTCAAAATTAAATTATCTCAATTCATAAATAACACTAATTATAGGATTTAATCTGAACTATGTACACTACATAATCATAAAATCATGAATCAAACTTTATCTAAATATGCATTCATAATCATAAATTAGATTAAAGTCTAATATAATTAAATCATAAAAATATTAGATCAAATCTAGTAATTTCATGATTAACGATATAGATCAGCAACGTACCAGGATAACCTTTTCACTATAGGAGGTAAACCCTACAGTAGGACAACCTGCAGTCCGTACGATCTGAATTTTAATTTTTTAGATCTAGTTACTCTAATTATTAGATTAATATTTAGATTAAATCTAAATTATTAATCCAAATATGCAAGCATATCTTGTTTAAAGAGCCTTGCTCTGATATCATTTGAAGAAAATAGTGCAGGATTTGCCATGCTTCTTTCAAAAAATATTTCAAAAATAGTAATGATATAGTAAAAAATAATTAATTTAATTAATTATCTACTGGTTATATCATATTATTTAATCCTACATATTAGGATCTAAATATAATATGCATGCATACATCAATAGATCTGAAAATAAAACTATGTAATAAACTATTTACTACATCTATGTGTTCAGAATACAATACTTTTTCATGGATAGTCGATCACCATAATCTGAGTCCATCAGATAATGCTTTGATATCATGTCACACTCACACATATGTCCGACCTCTACGGTTGATCCACATGGAGCTTCTGATCCCGATCAGCCCCACTGGAGTGCTAGCTCCTCACTAGGGCCTTCGATGGCTGATCACGATCGATCCAATCGATCGTATACTTTCTAACTTTTTAGATATTCTAAAAAATTAGAACATATATATTGGAGGATGATGAAGATGTGTGTCAAATTTAGTGGTGATCTGATACTCACAACACTCAATCTCTCCACCCGAACCTAGATTCCCAAATCTAGGATTTCACTCGGCCCAAAAATCCTGACACACTAAAAATCCTATCACCCCCTCTCTATGTAGAGATTTTTCATGAAATAAGATTTTATGAAAAGATAACTTTTATATCTATAATCCCTATTTAATATCTAAAAATAGGATATCCTTAGAGGTGAAAATCATAAGAGAAGAGACGCATAAAGAAAAAAAAAAGTGCTGCAGGATCCTATTCACCTTCACTCCAAGATTTTTTTTGCTCAAAATTGATAACCAAACACTCTAAAATTTTTACCACATAATTCTAACCACTTAACCTACGTGCAAAAAAATTCTCATAATTTATTGACATGAATACCATGGAAAAACCATATGGAAAATGATAAGAGTCGAGTGGTTGAGAGATTTTAATCCCTTAATTGATTTCTAAAATCAAATAAGCCTCTTATCCTTATCCAACGCCCCCTCCCTTGTGTTTAACATGTAGAAGGACTCTCCTTCTATGTGCATATTTTTATTTCTCAAAAAATATTCAACAAACAAAAGGGAGGGCGTGGGAAGCAGAGTGGAAAAGTCAAAAATGGTGAGCACATGGGAGAATTTGAATTCAAATTTCATTTGACTTGGTCCTAATTGGTTTTAACCAAACCAATTAATCTAGACCCAATTAAACTAATTTAAATCCAACCAAATTAGGCTTAGCCAAATCCAATAAAATTTTAATCAAATTAAAAATTAATTAGATCTACGTCCTGATCAAATTAGGGTCAAAACTCCCATAGCGATTAGGTCATCTCATGACCTGATTGAATCAAATCCAATCAAATCAAATTCAATCAAACTTGATCCAATCCTTATCACTCAATTAAATTAATCTAATTAGCAATTAAATTACTAATTAATCTTTCAAAATATATATGAATCTAAATCGAATGGATTACTGAGCAACAGAGTCCTATCAATATGAAACTCTTGAAGACTCCAAAATCAGTGGGACTCTTGAACCTAATGTCTCAAACAAATCAAACTCGTGATCAGAGTCCTAGACTAATGAAGCTCTTGATCAGAGAGTCCCAAATGAGTAGGACTGAGGTCCCAGTCTAGTAAGACTCTTGGTCATAGAGTCTCAGTCCAGTGAAACTCTTGACCATAGAGTTTCAAACCAATGAAACTCTTGATCAGAGAGTTCCAGACAAGTCAGACTCAAAGTCCCAATCCAGTAGAACTCTTAATCACAGAGTCCCAGTCTAGTGGGACTCTTGACCATAGGGTTTCAGTCCAGTGGAACTCTTGACCATAGAGTCCTAGACCAATAGGACTCTTGATCAACCATCAGATCAGATAGGAACTCCTAATGTGTGTGATCCTGTAGGTCCGAACTGAAGGAAAAATCTAGTTTTTTGGATCAGGTTCATTCATATCTAATTGGATCAAGAGAGATATTTCAAAAAAAAAAATTTTGAATCTAGATCAGATCCGAGACTTTTCAGATATGATATTATTGATCTAATAAATAAAATAAAATAAAATAAAAAATAAATTAAATCTAATTTAATTTTACCTTGTTGTAGGTA
Source organism: Cocos nucifera (assembly GCA_006176705.1). Lineage (NCBI taxonomy): Eukaryota > Viridiplantae > Streptophyta > Magnoliopsida > Arecales > Arecaceae > Cocos > Cocos nucifera. The sequence goes on along the minus strand of QRFJ01006824.1, from coordinate 19,666 downwards.
ATCCGATTATCCTGTGATGATCCTGATGTCTGCCTGAGGTTCTGAATCTAGCCACGCAAGTGCTTGGCCTCTACCTGTATCCACTCGGATAGGATCTAGAGATCTTCTTCTTTATCACTTCTCCAAAAATTAGATCTGGATCTAATTTTGAAGATCTTCAAAATATCTTTTGAAGATGTGTGTTGTCTCTTGCAGCAGTGCTTCCTTCTTTCTTTTCCTATTACCTTTCTCTTGCTTGGATCGCACCAAACTTGTGCCCAAAAATTATTGGGCATGGATAGGAGAGAGAACACCTAAAGGTGGCATGGAGGAGGGACAGAGGTAGCCTTGTGGCATGGACAATGGGTCAAGCTCCTCTGATCTTGGCTCAGACAGGATTTTTATAGATCCTATTGCACCATGCAATGCCACATCATTCTGGCCAATCAGGGATTTCTGTGCAATCAGATCTAAATCTGATTGATGGGATCACATTATCTGATCCAATCAGATGAGAGCCCCACTGAATCATCCTTAGATGGTGCCAAGACTGGGTCAAAGCAGTCTTCTAGGTGCCATCCAAGTAGAATCCCCAAAGCAACTGGAGTCCCATCTGTATGGGACTCCAGATGCTTTATCCATGGGTGCATGCCTCCCTAAGCGTGTACCCCTTATCCATCTACTTTTTAGTAAGTGGATTGGTCCAAAAATTCTCTCCTATGATGGCTTAACACATGCACAAATGTCTAAGTGTCAAAGGTCAACGTTTGACCAAATGTCCGAAATAGGATTTAGTAGGTGACAGAAAATGGTAGGTATTGTCTCAAATTCATCTCATAAATTAAGACAACCCTTTTCTAATCTGAACAAGCTCCAGTCAAATCAAGTAAAGATACCTAAGTGAGTTCAGACACATCTAACTCAATAGAGACAAACTTTAATGATAATTAAAGGAGAACATTAGGCTCAATCATGTGCTAGCATGATTTTCTTGAACCTAATTGAATCTAATTCAAATCAATTGAACTGGGTTAGTGTAATTAATGATATCCAGATCGAAACTCTTGTTTGTATGACTCAGTTAGATTTAGTTCTGTATGGTAATGAGGATATGTCACGATCGACATCATCGAAACTCCTTTCGATGGATCAGAACTCTTCTGATTCAGATACAGCTAGTAATGATCGATCATCTAAATCATTCTAATTGCTCCCAAAATCCACCAGTGACACCTAGCAGTATATGGTGGCAACCCATCAGAGCTGAAAATGCGAACCTCTTGGTGCAGCTACCTGTGTGATTAAGTTCTTCTATCTTGAGCCCCGATCAGGATTAGGGTTAAGGTGAACTCGTCAAATCCCTAATCTTCATCATATGATGTAATCATTCGATTCAAGTCCAATGTGAAAACTTTAAATAGAAACTCTTTCTATTATTTCACTCTACCATGGCCATGGGCTTATGGACTTGATTCTCATGATCATCATAGGGCTACTCCTCATCCACCGAGGTAGATAGATTCCCTCTTGATGCAATCCAGTTCCTACAATGAACATGCTATAGCCAACATACACCTCAGGGTTTTGATATGGCTAGGAGATCCGAGTCAATGGTGTAGTCAAACTATAACACCCTCAAGGTGAACTATCCGATGCACCTCAGGTCAAAGAACCAGACACACAACTGCAGCATCGAGTCAGTCATCGACGAGAAGGTAGACTTCCTAATGACTACTCGAGGTGGTCACGCTCAGTGCCCTCGTTCTCTAACGAGTACCTATACTCTCGCTCTGGTGTCTCCACACCGTAGACTCAAGACTCATCTACTATAAGAGAAGCGATTGTACACCAACCTTTCAAATCAATCACCATCCTCGTGATGATCCTATGGTCAGAAGCATTTTATGAGTTAATAATGAAAATTCATGTCTTAAATTTTTGACTCTTGAAAATAAGAACGATCATTGCCATTAACTCAAGGGATGTATCATAGACACTAAATACACATTATGATAGAAAATAATCTATTTTATTATTTATAGTCAAAATTATAATTTTGCCCTTAGAAGTGTATAACAAGTGTCAGCCAATTTTGGCTTCTAGGACACACATATCTAACAAACTCCTACTTGACCTAAAGCCAATTGGCTACAAATCTAAGTCCTATCTTCTCAAGGTGAGTTTCGATCTTCTGCTAGTCCAACGATTTTATAAGTGGATCTACCACATTATCTACGGAGTCGACTCTCTTGACCTCGACATATCCTTTCTTGAGGTAATCACGGATGAAGTGGTATCGCCGCTCGATGTTTTTAAATTTTGGATGAGACCTCAGCACCTTAGCAAAGGCTATGACACCATTATTATCGCAGTACAAAGAAATAGCATCTGATGGCATTACTCCAATCTCTATGGAAAACTTCTTATACCAGAATGCCTCCTTCGTAGTTTTTGATGCAGCGATGTATTCTACTTCCATGGTGGAATTTGCTATTACTGTTTGTTTGAAATTTTTCCAACTGACAGCACCACCATTCACACAAATAGATTCCTAGATATCGACTTTTGATTATCTATATCGGATATAAAATTCGAGTCTGTATATCCTTGGATTTTGAGTTCTCCATTACCAAAAATCAAGAACATATCCTTAGGTCTTCTTAAGTACTTAAGGATATATTTCACAGAAGTCCAGTGTTCTTCTCTTGGATTTGACTGATATCTACTTGTGACACTCACAACATGGAATATATTAGGTCATGTACATAACATGGCATACATGAGGCTCCCTATTGTAGAAGCATAAGGGATCTTGCTCATGCATTCAATCTCCTCATGTGTGCTAGGGCACATCTTCTTGGAGAAGATGAATACCATGTCTGAAGGGTACCAAATCCCCTCTTAGAGTTTTTCCATACTAAACCTCTTTAGTACTTCCTCTATGTACATCTTCTGTGAAAGTCCTAGCATCCTATTCGGTCTATCTCCTATAGACTTTGAATTCCAAGAATGAAAGGATGCTTCACCTAGGTCTTTCATGGAGAATTCTTTAGATAACCACATTTTGACTGATGGTCAACATGGGAATATCATTCCCAATAAGGAGGATGTCATCCACGTACAGTACGAGGAAGACAATAGCGCTTCCCACTGACCTTTTGAAAACACATGGTTTCCTCCTTCATTTTTGATGAAACCAAATAATTTGATCACATCATTAAAATGAGTATTCCAGCTCCGAGATGCTTGCTTAAGTCCATATATGGACCTTTGCAGCTTGCATACTTTGTGATCAGTATCACTGGATGTGAAACCTAGCGGCTGTTCCATATAGATATCTTCCTCAAGATATCCATTTAAGAATGTTGTTTTCACGTCCATTTGCCATATTTCATAATCGAAATAGGCTGCAACAGCAAGCAATGTGCGGATGGATTTTAGCATAGCTACTGGTGAAAAGGTATCCTGATAGTCAATGCCTTCGTACTGACTATAACCTTTTGCCACTAATCTAGCTTTGAATGTCTCCACATTCCCATCTGCACCAATCTTTCTCTTGTAGATCCATTTACACCCAATAGGTACTATACCTTCTGATGGATCTACCAAGGTCCAGACTTGGTTTGAGTGCATCGAGTCAATTTCTGACTTCATTGCCTCTAACCATTTCTCGGAGTCGATATCTGATATCGCCTCGTTGTAGGTTTTGGGATCATCACCATGAACCCCATTACCTACGAGGAACATTTTCTCTACTTTCCTCTGAAATAGTACCTAAGTACCTCTTCAGGAGGAATAGGAAACTCTTTCCGATCTACGAGGTGGAGGAGGTAGTGATTCTATTGGCTCAACCTGATTTGGTTCCAAAGGTCCTTAGCTCTTTGCTCTTGTGAGACTTTCTCATCTAAGCTTGATCTGCTTTCCAATGCCGCTATCTTGAATAAACTATTTTTCAAGAAAGATGGCATGTCGACTCACAATCACATTGTGATCTTCTAGGAATGTAGAAATAGTATCCTAATGACTCTTTAGGATATCCTATGAATCGAGCTCTAAAAGGATCCTAAACTCTAACTTGTCCGCTTGTTGTCTTTTGACATAAGCCGGACAATCCCCAAATTCTGAGATGACTCAGACTTGGTTTCTTACCATGTCCATATCTCATACGGTGTGGTAGGAATAATTTTAGAAAGGGAACCCTATTCAGTAAATATTAGAAGTTAACAAACTGATGTCCCCAAAGAAAATCAGGAAGGTCTGTGAAGCTCATCATGGATCGACCATATCTAATAGGATCTGATTTCTCCATTCTGAAACTTCCGTTGAGTTGAGGTGTTCCAGGTGGAGTCCATTGAGAGACTATGCCATTTTTCTTAAGATAGTCTAGGAATTCTCCGACTAAGGTATTCACCTCCTCGATCTGATCGAAGAACCTTAATGAGTTTTTCTAGTTTGCTTTTTCTACTTCATGTCTGAATTCTTTGAACTTTTCAAAAGCTTCAGACTTGTGTCTCATAAGATACACATACGCCATACCTAGATAAATCATCGGTAAAGGTTAATGAAGTAGATAAAGTTGTCCTCTAGCTGGCACATCAAATGGGCCGCACACATTAGTATGTACTAGGGCAAGAAGATCCATGTGGCCCTTTCCCCATGTCCTACAAAAGGAAGTTTAGTCATTTTGCCATTGAAGACAAGATTCACAAGTTGGATATGACTCGGAAGTCAATGGACTCAATAGCCCATTTTCTCTCCAATTTGTTAATCCTATCTTCTGCTATATGACCTAATCTTAGGTGCCATAGATACCTATCATTTGGACTATCCCTAGGTCGTTTTAATTTTATGGCATTCACATTTTGCTCGATAGTTAAAAATAGGTACATCAATATGTAACTGATAAAGACCATTAATAAGAAAATCCACTTTGCAATTTTATTTCTTTCATAAAGAATGTTACAATGGTCCTTAAGAAAACTAATTACATAGCCTTCTAATGCTAGCTTCTTGTGCTTAAGCATAAAATAGAAATCAAATTCTGCTAGCTGCAGGCACATAATAACAGTCTTTTAAAACTAAGTCTAAACCAGATGGTAGTCGAAGAGGATATGTTTCCCACGGCCACAGCAATAACTCTTGCTCCATTTTCAACATGTAGGATCATCTCACCATCCCTCAGCCTCCTGCTATCCTCAAGACCCTGCATGGAAGTGCACAGATGAGCACTAGAACCAGAGTCAAGCATCCCAACTGGATGCAGAAGAAATCATAAGGTTAGACTCAATAACGAGCATACCTCCAGAAGGACCTGCCTTCTTCTTATTCTTTAGGGTGGCCAGGTAAGTAGGGCAGTTCCGCTTCCAATGGCCGTCAGCTGTTGCAATGGAAAATACTTTCCTTTGTCATCAGGCCTTTCTTCTTCAACTCTGTCCTTCTTTTTCTTTCCTCCTTCCACCTTCTTGCTTTTTCACAGACTTCTTCTTTCTTTCCATAAGACTTTCTTTTGGAAGAAGTCCATTCCATAGCAAGAACTGAGCCTTTAGAACCTTTCATAGAAAGCTCAGCGGTAACCAGCATATTCATAAGTTCGGCCAGAGGAATTTTGAAGTTTATGCATGTGGTAATTCATGATGAACTTGCCCATATGCATCAGTCAAGGATTGCAGAATTAATATCATTCTGCAGATCCAAGTCCAACTTCACACCGAGCTTCTCAAGCTCTTCCATGTTCCTTGATCATCATCAGACAGTGATCTTGGACTGACTGTCCATCACGCATCTTAGCCTTAAAAAGTCATTTAGTGACTTGATATTTGGCTGCACGACTCTGTTCACCAAACATCTCTTGTAGGTGAGCCAACATTTGGCGAGCAGTCCCGATATCTTCATGTTGGCGCTGGAGCTCATCAGACATCGAGCCCAACATGTAGTATCTGGCCTTATTATCTTCGTCTATCCACTTTTTCAAGAGACGCTCTCTGTTCAGTGGATGGACGAGCTGGTAAGGTGGGAGGGTCCTGGTCCAATACATGAGTTAACTTCTCAAAACCCAAAACAATTTTGTAGTTCCTAGAGCCAATCTTTATAATTGGGTTCCAGTCAGTCTATGTGTGTCCAGGATACGTGCCAATAGTAGGTTGGATGCAGACATTTTCTTTTTCTGTAGAGAGTCAAAGATTCTAGTTAGATATTATAATTAAGACTTGACCAATTTATTTAAGAGTTTTATTTTTAAATAAATTAGCTCCCACTATTTTCTCGGATCCCTACACTCCCTCTGTAGAGATGCGAAAATCTCCATGATTATGATTTCTAGTGGGTGGTGCGGTCTCTCACCAACTGACTCATCACCTCACCTAACAGTTATTGGTGATGGGTTAGCCAATGAGTGAACAACTCTTGTTCAATGATTCTCTAATCATGGTGCACCCAAACTTGGTCTCTAATTCATGAATCTCACCGTATCTCGGAATATTGATCCACTCCTTAGTTAAGTCAGACCCACCATTTGCATAGATTGGATTTCCTAATTGGGTCTCTCACCATATCCAAAATATTGAGCCCAACTCATCCTCCAGCCCATAGCATCCAATGCCTAATAGACATGGTTGCATCTTTCCGGTGCAACTGAGCCACTGTATCCAGTCCGAGAACAATCAACCTCCGGGAAGGGCCCGCACATCTACAATGGTGGAAGACCTCAGACTTAATCTTTTCTTAGGAAGAATTGATTCAGGTCTCATTAAACTAGACTTGACATAGTCATAACAATTATGACTAACCTAGTGGCATGGGTTAGCTCGGATTATTGACCACCTCAGATCAGAACTGTGTCAACAGATATGGCCAGGTAAGTGAGACCGGTGGAAGGGAATATGCCATTAACTCGTATAAGAACGCATTCGAGTCGAGTAGCTTCCAATTAAAAACCAGTCAGTCGTATCTATCCAGAACTTACCTTAGACACCAAATTGTTGAGCCAGAACCAATTGGGTTAGCCTACAATCCAGACTCTAACCTCTGAGCCTAATTAGGTCTTAGCTTGATCGATGACTCATGTGATTCAATCTTGACCCAGACTTAATCCTATTAGGCTGGTCAATTTAAGCACTTGTTGATCCCATCTAACCAACTCTTGATTCGGTTTGATCAACCGCTTAGACCTAATTGAGCTACCCAAGCCCGAACCCAATATTATGAATATGTCTTAGATCTAAAAATTCTCAATTTTAGACCTAATTATATTTCATAATCTTAATTTTTAATTAAGTTTAGGGTTCATAAACAAAATATGTAAATAAAATCCTAGGATTTCAGGATCTAGGGTTTTGCAGAAAGTAAGTTTTAGGATTTTTGATTAAGGACGAACACGCAGCACCCCTACACATCATAAGAACACCCCATCGAATGGAAGAAGAGGGCCTTTAAATCCTACTTTATTCTTATGATCGGACGGCCAAGAGGAAACACCTTAATCAGGAACATATAAAAACTACAAAACTAGTTAGATCTATATCATATATCTCATATATAAAAATTAGATCTAACTATAAATATTTTGCATACATCTCATGTATCATATCATGCATATTTTTAGATCTAAATTATCTCATAATCAATCTAAAAAATTAGATTTAAATTGATCTATATCAAAATAAATTCTAATCTAGATAATTATGTAGAACTATTCTACAACTAGTCTAGACATGCATTCATCATATCTCATATGATATTTAAAATTAAATAACTTTTTATTTTCTATTTTTTAGATCTTATTATAATATTTATAACATCAAAAAATAATAAATAAATAGATCTAAAAATCATAACTAATCAAATTAAATTATAATCATGCTAAACTATACATAGAATAATTCTATTCTACAACTAGTCATGCATCTTGTACAACTTAGATCTAAATTATTTATTTTTTTAATTTTTAATTTTAGATCTAATCACATCAAATGTGATATTTAAAATCATCAAATTATCAAATTAAAATTAAAATAAAATTAGATCTAATAGAAAATGGAACCTGGCTCTGATACTAGTTTGAAGGAAAAAACTAGTTTTCCAGATCAGGTTCGTTCAGATCTGATTGGATCAAGAGAGATATCTTAAAAAAAAAATTTCTAGATCTAGATTAAATTTGAGACTTTCTATATCTGATATTATTAATCTAATAAAAAATAAAATAAAATAAAAAATAAATTAAATCTAATTTAGTTTTATCTTATTGTGGGTAATCTGATTATCTTGTGATGATCCTGATGTCTGCTTGAGGTTCTGGATCTAGCCATGCAAGTGCCTGGTATCTATCGGTATCCACTCGGATAGGATCTAGAGATCTCCTCCTTCTTTATCACTTCTCCAAAAATTAGATCTAGATTTGATTTTGAAGATCATCAAAACTCCTTTCGAGGATGTGAGTTATCTCTTGCAGCAATGCTGCCTTCTTCCTTTTCGTATCGCCTTTCTCTTGCTTGGATCGCACCAAACTTGTGCCTAAAAATTATTGGGCATGGATAGGAGAGAGAACACCTAAAGATGGCATGGAGGAGGGAGAGGGGCAGCCTTGTGGCTGTTAGATATATGTGCCTTAGAAGCCAGAATTGGCTGACACTTGTAATATACTTCTAGGGGTAAAATTATAATTTTGACTATAATCAATAAAATAGATTATTTTCTATCACATATGTGTATTTAGTGTCTGTGATACATCCTTTGAGTTAATGGTAATGATAATTCATATTTTCAAGAGTTGAAAATTTAAGACATGAATAATCATTATTAACTCATAAAATGCTCCCGACCATAGGATCATCACGAGGATGGTGATTGATCCAGAAGGTTGGTGTACAATTACTTCTCTTTAGTAGATGAGTCTTGAGTCTATGGTGTGGAGACACCAGAGCGAGAGTATAGGTACTCGTTAGAGAACGAGGGCACTGAGCGTGACCACCTCGAGTAGTCATTAGGGAGTCTACCTTCTCATCAATGACTGACTCGATGCTGCAGTAGTGTGTCTGGTTCTTTGACCTGAGGTGCATCGACAGTTCACCTTGAGGGTGTTATAGTTTGACTACACCATTACTCGGTCTCCTAGCCATATGGAACCCTGAGGTGTATGTTGGCTATAGCATGTTCATTGTAGGAACTGGATTGGCATCAAGATGGAATCTATCTACCTCGGTGGTAGAGGAGCAGCCCTATGATGATCATGAGAATCAAGTCCAGAAGTCCATGGCCATGGCAGAGTGAAATAATAGAAAGAGTTTCTATTTAGATTTTCACATCGGACTCGAATCGAATGATTACATCATATGATAGAAACTAGGGTTTGACGAGTTTACCTTAACCCTAATCTGATCGGGGCTCAAGATAGAAGAACTTAATCACACAGGTAGCTGCACCAAGAGGTTCACATTCAGCTCTGATGGGTTGCCACCATATACTGCTAGGTGTCACTGGTGGATTTTGGGAGCAATTAGAATGATTTAGATGATCGATCATTCTAGCTATTCGAATCAGAAGAGTTCTGATCCATCGAAAGGAGTTTCGATGATGTCGATGATAGAGATCATGACATATCCCATTACCATACAGAACTTGAACCTAACTGGGTCACACAAACAAGGGTTTGAATCTGGTGATCATCAATTGAACTGATCCAGTTCAATTGATCTGAATGAGATTCAATTAGGTTCAAGAAAATCGTGCTAGCACTCGATTGAACCTAACGTTCTTCTTTTACTATCATAAATAAGTTGTCCTGACTGAGCCAAAGGAGTTTGTGCTCAATCAGAGGCCTTCATATGGTCTGACTGGAGGTTGTCCAAGTCAGAAAAGGTTGTCTTATTTTGTAAGACATTACCTGCCATTTTTGGTCACCTGCCATTTCTTGTTCTTTGACTTTGGTCAAAAGTCTACCTTTGACTGGTCAAATATTGACCATTGACACTTTGACTTTTGACCACATGTCATGCACCTATTGGAGAGCTGGTGGGGGCCTGTCCCCCTACCAGAACCTGGCAAGGAAGAGGGCGCACGCCACCCTTGGCGTGTGCCCAAGTTGGAGGCGCCTAGGAGTCCCTGTTGGACAAGGACTCCATCTCCTTTTTGGATTCCAATTAGAGTTCTCCTAAGAACCAACTTTGACTGGTCTTAGGCGCCCTCTAAGGAGGAATCCAGGGGACTCTATTCCCACCAATCAGATTTAGATCTGATTTCACAAAGGATTGTGATTGGTTGGGAAGAAGAGGAGTTGGATCACGCTTAGTCTATAAATAAGATCTTGCGCCCAACTCAAAGCAGATAGATGATTGAATCACAATTCCCCATGCCCAAGGCTGCCTCTCCCCTCTTCCTCCATGCCAAACCACCTTCTCCCCTTCCTCTCCACGTCCAAAAGGAGTTTTGGATTTTTGGTTGGTGCGATCCAGATCAAAGAAAGGCGACTGAAAGCTAGAAGGCTGCGCTGCTGCAAAGGATGACTGCTGATCTTCAAAAGGAGTTTTGAAGATCCTCCAGATCAGATCCAGATCTGATTTTTGGAGATGTGATAGAGAAGAAGAGGATCTTTAGATCCAACCCAAGTGGATACCGATAGAGGCCAGGCACTTGCGTGGCTAGATCCAGAACCTTCCACTGCATACAGGATCATCAACGGGTAATAGGATTACCCATATCAAGGTAAATTAAATTTGATTTAATTTATCTAGATTTTATTTTATTTCTAAAATAATAATAATCAGATCTAAAATATCTTAGATCTGAATCTAGATCAAAGAAAAAAAATTTTTGAAATATATCTCTTGATCTGATCAGATCTGAACGAACCTGATCCGAAAAATCAGGATTTTCCTTCAACTGGTATCAGAGCCAAGGTTCTAAAAGTATTTAGATCTTGATTTTAAATTTATTTTAATTAGAAAATAAATAATTTTAGATGTCACATGAGATGTGATCAGATCTGAAATCAGAAAAAATTAAAATTAAATAATTTGGATCTAAGATTAGAAAATATGCATGACTAGTTCTAAAATAGAATAGTTCTATAGAATAGTCTTGCATATTTTTGATTTAATCTGATTAAATCATATTTTAGATCTATTTATTTACTATTTTTTGATATTATAATGGTTATAATATATCTAAAAAATAGCAAATAAAAATTATTTAATTTTAAATATCATATGAGATATGATTGATGCATGTCTAGACTAGTTGTAGAATAGTTCTACATAATTATCTAGATTAGAATTTATTTTGATTAAATCAATTTAAATCTAATTTTTTAGATTATTATGAGATAATTTAGATCTGAAAATATGCATGATTCAATACATGAGATGTATGCAAAATATGCCATGATTAGATCTAATTTGTATATGAGATATATGATATAGATCTAAAACTATTTTGTAGTATTGCATGTTCCTGATTAAGGCGTTCCTCTTGGCCGTCCGGTCATAAGAATGAAGAAGGGTTTAAAGGCCCTCTCTTCCCATTCGATGGGGTGTTCTTATGATGTGTAGGGGTGCTGCGTGTTCGTCCTTAATCAGAAATCCAAAACTTACTTTCTGCAAAACCCTAGAAGACCCGACCCCCAGAACTCAAATAAGTATAATAAATTCATCAATAAAAGTATTAATTTATCAATTAATTTATATTAATTTTTAAGAATTAATAATCAATTTATATATAATTTTTGAAAAATTCATATTTTTATTAATTAAAAAATTAATTAAAAAATAATAAAAATTAATAAAAATTAAAAAATAAAATTTTATTATCAATAGAAAGAGCTCATTTTTTTGATCACAACGAAATAAATTTCAAGTAAAACGGAGCTAAAATGAAAAAGATATGAATTTTTAAAAATATAAAATAAATAAAAATTAAATAAAAAAGAAAACGGCTCAGCCGGCTCCGCAAGCCGAGCCACCAAGCCAAGCCGAGCCATCAAGCCGACTCAGCCGTTGAAGCCATCAGCCGGTCCACGATCCAGGCGTGGACCGCCAGCTCAGCAAATTCCGGCGAATCAGAGATTGCCACGTGGTGGACCTAGACCCCTTAAGGGTCTACAGAAATTTATCGCGGCTCACAAGGGTAATTCAGTCTTTTCGTCCGACAACAGCGGCGCTGATTGGTTGCGGTGTGCGGTGCGGCCGGTCCACGCGGTCCATGGGAACAGTTATTGCGCGATCGGACGGATGTGGTTGTTTGCGGTCAGGATCGGACGGCTGTGGTTGCTTCCGAATTTTATTCAGATACAAACATCACGCGGATCACCATCGGACGGCAGCGCTCGATCCAGGCGATGATCCGACGGTCCAGAACGCTGCCGGCGGTGATCAAGACTCCCGAAGCGCGATTTGCGGCCAGATTTCCTCGATCAAGCGCGATCCAACGGCCAGAATTTAATCCGACCCGATCTGAGCTTATCTGCATCCGATTTTGATGATTTTTGGACCGTTGGATTCCTGTTGAACGGCTGGATTTTATCAGATTTATCAGAGTCATATCAGAGCTATTTTGATTCAAATTTTATCCAAATTTCTTTGTATTTTTATGATTACAAAGGCTATTAGTCCCATATTGCCTTTAGAAAAAATATCCAGCCCTCCTAGCTCTATAAAAAGGACCCCAGGCCATCAGAAATCAATATCTCCGATCAAGGTGAAGCTTTGGTACAGGGCGAAGCCAGGCTATGGGTTAAAGGCTGCTTCGAAGCAACGGGTGCCGAGAAGAAGAGCCGAGCTTCTACACCATCTTTCTGCCAATGCCGATCCAAGATCAGAGATCAGGCTATTTTATTTTATTTCTTTTCTTTTTAAATTTTATGTATTTAAATTCTAAAATTTTAATTAATAAAAATTTTATTTTTGCATTTTAATTTCTTGCTTTTTATTTTTATTGCAATTTAATTTCTGCACTTTAAATTATTGCTTTGCAAGTAGATGCTAAGATCTAACTAGTAGATCTTAGTACCAAGTTTAAATTTCCTGCATCTTTTAATTTTTGCTTTTTTTTTATTTTCCGACTTCACTTTTGATCCCAAAACTCTTCTCTTTTCTTTTTTTTTTCTTTTAAAAATCAAAGATTTCAAATCTAAAAACACTACCTTCCCTGTGGATTCGACCCGACTCACTACTATCTACGCATATTTTCAATAATTTTAAGAAGTCGGATTAAACTGATAAACACGGTGTCTTAACGACAGCATCGCGTTCCCTATCAAGTTTTTGGCGCCGTTGCCGGGGAAGGCACGGATATTAAATTTTTGATCTTCTTTGATTTTTCTATAAATAAATTATAAATAAAATTTTTATTTTCTTACTAATTTTTTTTATTATTTTGTAGGAAAAAAAAAAAAATGAAGAAAGAATCAGAAGTTTTGCCTGGTGAGATCAATCCTAACCCTAGTTCCTCTTTTCTTTTTATTTTATTTATTTATTTATTTTATTTTTAAATTAATTTAAAAAAATATTCATTTAAACCTAATTAAAAGCCTCATGATAAGATTAGAAATCCCTAACTTTTAGAGCATGCATCATATTAGTTTTATTTTTATTTTATTTTTATTTTTATTTTTTTTGGTGATTGCTGGAGGCAAGGTAAGCCTTTCAGAATTTAATTAGTTGCATGCATCTAGTTTAAATTGCATAAAACCCTTTGATTGAATTTTTTTTTTTTTCGTGCATATTCATATTAAATCAAATTAAGGGCACAACCCAATTAAACAAGATAAGGTGGGGATTTGATCACCCTTCCTTAGCCCACAAACAACCAACCAGCATCCTGCATTGACCTAAGCCTTTAATTTTAAAATCAATTAGACATCAACCCTAGGAACTCGAGCTCAATAGGATAAGGAATCCTAAGAGTTGAACCGGGTTAGGATAAGTCAATTTGACTGGTGTCTAGGAAAGTGGTTCAGGGACGATTGGGCCCGAAGGAAGGTGGTTTCTAATTGGTTCCGTTCGCTTACCTGGCCAAGCACAATTGGTGTCTAAGGCAAGCAACGGGGGGACTCCCACCGAACCTTACACTTACCTGGCTAGTTGATTGGCTAATCCTACACTTGGAGGGCTTGAAGGTGACCTTGGCAGTTAGGAGCTGTCTAGATCTAGGATAACCCTTAGTCAGGATTGATTGACCAACTTGATTGCTAACCAACATCAAACCTAATTAAACCTAATTCTTCTCTTTCTTCTTAGTTCTAGGACTCCTTAGGACCTCTTCTTTAGAACTCTTTTTTCTTTCTTCTCCTTTCTCCTCTAAAAATAAAATAAAATAAAAATTAAACTAACTAAAAATTAATAATTAAATTAAATTAAATTAAATTAAAATTAATAAATAAAAATAATTAAAAAAATTAATTTTTAATATAATAAAATAATAATAATAATAAAAAATAAAAAAATATTCTAAAAATTTTTAAACCATACATTAGGGTTACACTAATACATGCATGGTAGGAAATCGCTTTTTCTGATTTAGTTGAACTTAATTGAATGGTTGATTCACATTAAACATAATAATCAAATGGCTAATATGAAATCTAATAGTCCAAAAATTAGATAAAGTTGACCTTCTTGATCAGAAAATAGATCAACTCCTAACCCTAGGTCAACAATCTCCTCACAATTCACATCATCTTCTAATTATCAGGAGAATTATTCAATCTGTGCTAGTCCAACCCATCATGTAAGTGAATATCCTATGACTGCACAGTTTCCATATTTTATCCAAGAACAAGTTCAAGCTACTCAAGGATACTCCAAATTGATTAATGACCCATTTTCAAATTCATATAATTCAGATTGGAGTAACTTTAATTTTTCTTGGACATCCCAACAGACTCAGGCTCAGACCCAAATTTCACTTGAGCAAAATTATCAAAATTATGCCTATAATAATGGTCAGCCTAGTCAGTTTAACCAGCCATCATATTATAATCAGCCTTCATACCCACCTCCTCAACAGACCAATCTAGCTGATGATAGATTTAACCAACTTCAACAATTAATTCTAACTCAACAGCAATCTATCGCCAGACTAGAAGCTCAAATAGGATAATTAGTTGAGTCTAACATGAGGAGAGAACTAGATCAACTACCGAACCTACCAATTTCAAACAACCCACCTAATGACCACCAACCACCTGGATTAAATTATCAATCTAATGTTTCATCTAAGAATCTCCAATTTGAGAATACCAAAGTAATTCCTGAACTTAAAAGCTATAGGATTCTTATGGACCCATACCAAGACCAGGTGAGAGAGGCTAGTACTGATGCTAGCCAAAATAAAAATTTAGAGGAACTGGTTAGTACTGAGACTAACCACATAGAAGAACCCAAGCCAGGAATTAGTACTGATGCTAGTTCCAGTTTAAATGAGATAGAAATAAGGGAAAAGAGAATAGATGATTTACCCGAGACTTATAAACCTAATGTCCTATTCCCTTCAACCCTAGAAGCTGGTTCTTCTTATAAAAATCAAAAGGCATGTAATGAAATGTCAATGGAGTTGTTTAAGCAGGATCACATTAATTTACCTCCAGAATTAAAACCGCCTTTAGTCACCATTCCAGCACCCATTGAATCAAACTTAACTCCTAAAACTCCATTCATGAGCATTTTAGAAGAACAAATAGGAGTAATTCTTAATAAACATGGGTCTGAGAATGGAATCATAAAATATATCCCAAAAATTAACAGTGAATATATCAATAATGGGATTAAAAATCAACATCAACTTTCTGAGATTGGCAATCCAAAACCATTGGAATTTGTCAATCCAATATTCGACACAGGATAGTGAGCTACATTGTGTCTGGCTGAAGACGGTAAACTTAGCGCTTGTTGGGAGGCAACCCAATATTTAGTTTTTATCTAATTTATCTTTTTAGTTTATTTTTTTAGGATAATTTGAATAAGTTGGAGGGAGAGCTCAAATTTGTCAAAGGCATGTGCTGGACCAAAAAATAAATAAATAAATAAATAAATAAATAAAAAATAAAAAAATATATATACTGAGTTAGGTGTATTCTTCCATGTTCTTTATTACATCCTTTATTTTTTCTTCTCCATTGAGGACAATGTCGATTAAGTTGGGGGGAGGAAAAAATAAAAATTTTAAAATTTTAAGTCCTCGAAAAAGTTAGTATTTAGTATTTAGATACTTGATTATGCTTAAGAATCGAATTAAACTAAGCATTTTTAAAAGAAAATTGATACACAGATCAGAGAATCTATGAGATATTGAGGAATCAAGTATTAAGAAAATTCAATAAAGAGTTAAGTCCAGAACATAAAAAATTTTTTTCTTGGAGCATTTCTAATTATTTCTACTAGCATCAAAGAAAAGTCTACTTTTTATAGGCTTGTGTAGGGTAACTATACGTTTCTTCATATAAAAATTTATTTTAATAAAATAGTTTCCAAGTACTTCTCACTGAGTAACCGGGCCTCTTTGCCTAAGCAAGCATTGAGTTTCGCGTCAAAAGGTGGGAAGGGCAAAGAAGCTCGTTGTAAAGCTAGTCTTAACTCGTAGCCTATTTGATTCGAGCTAGTAAGCCCGAGGGGTATTCTATACCTAGTGCCCTAAAGCCAACTGGTTTGGGAGTCATTGGCCCAAGACTCGCTACATGGATCAAATAGAAAGCTTAAGGAGTTAAGACACTCAATAGTGGTACAACGTTAAAAAAAAAAAAAAAAAAAAAAAAAAAAAAAAACATTGGTTTCCCACCGAGTAACCGGGTCCCGTTGCCTAAGTAAGCAATGATATTCGCATCAAAAAGTGGGCAATGTGAAAATAAAAATTAATAAATGAAGGATGGAAGTAGCAATACACCTGCCTATATGAAAGTTTAGACAAATCAGAGATAAAAGTGGAATAATTTAGAAAAAGTTCTGAAAAATTTAATGTTCTTTACTTAATTTTTCTATTGATAAGTATTAATACCCCAATGATATATCTCATTTAAGCTCTACTGAATATCAATGGCCATTTTGAAAATTGCTTAGGTAAAATTCGAAACTCTAAAGTTAAAAGGTATTTAAAACTAAATTCTTTCTTTACTCGAGGACGAGCAAAGCTTAAGTTGGGGGGTGTGATAAGCATCATAAATTCATCCAATAAAAGTATTAATTTATTAATTAATTTATATTAATTTTTAAGAATTAATAATCAATTTATATATAATTTTTGAAAAATTCATATTTTTATTAATTAAAAAATTAATTAAAAAATAATAAAAAAATTAAAAATTAAAAAATAAAATTTTATTATCAATAGAAAGAGCTCATTTTTTTGATCACAACGAAATAAATTTCAAGTAAAACGGAGCTAAAATGAAAAAGATATGAATTTTTAAAAATATAAAATAAATAAAAATTAAATAAAAAAGAAAACGGCTCAGCCGGCTCCGCAAGCCGAGCCACCAAGCCAAGCCGAGCCATCAAGCCGACTCAGCCGTTGAAGCCATCAGCCGGTCCACGATCCAGGCGTGGACCGCCAGCTCAGCAAATTCCGGCGAATCAGAGATTGCCACGTGGTGGACCTAGACCCCTTAAGGGTCTACAGAAATTTATCGCGGCTCACAAGGGTAATTTAGTCTTTTCGTCCGACAACAGCGGCGCTGATTGGTTGCGGTGTGCGGTGCGGCCGGTCCACGCGGTCCATGGGAACAGTTATTGCGCGATCGGACGGATGTGGTTGTTTGCGGTCAGGATCGGACGGCTGTGGTTGCTTCCGAATTTTATTCAGATACAAACATCACGCGGATCACCATCGGACGGCAGCGCTCGATCCAGGCGATGATCCGACGGTCCAGAATGCTGCCGGCGGTGATCAAGACTCCCGAAGCGCGATTTGCGGCCAGATTTCCTCGATCAAGCGCGATCCAACGGCCAGAATTTAATCCGACCCGATCTGAGCTTATCTGCATCCGATTTTGATGATTTTTGGACCGTTGGATTCCTGTTGAACGGCTGGATTTTATCAGATTTATCAGAGTCATATCAGAGCTATTTTGATTCAAATTTTATCCAAATTTCTTTGTATTTTGATGATTACAAAGGCTATTAGTCCCATATTGCCTTTAGAAAAAATATCCAGCCCTCCTAGCTCTATAAAAAGGACCCCAGGCCATCAAAAATCAATATCTCCGATCAAGGTGAAGCTTTGGTACAGGGCGAAGCCAGGCTATGGGTTAAAGGCTGCTTCGAAGCAACGGGTGCCGAGAAGAAGAGCCGAGCTTCTACACCATCTTTCTGCCAATGCCGATCCAAGATCAGAGATCAGGCTATTTTATTTTATTATCTTTTCTTTTTAAATTTTATGTATTTAAATTCTAAAATTTTAATTAATAAAAATTTTATTTTTGCATTTTAATTTCTTGCTTTTTATTTTTATTGTAATTTAATTTCTGCACTTTAATTATTATTGCTTTGCAAGTAGATGCTAAGATCTAACTAGTAGATCTTAGTACCAAGTTTAAATTTCTGCATCCTTTTAATTTTTATTTTTTTTATTTTTATTTTCCGACTTCACTTTTGATCCCAAAACTCTTCTCTTTTCTTTTTTTTCTTTTAAAAATCAAAGATTTCAAATCTAAAAACACTACCTTCCCTGTGGATTCGACCCGACTCACTACTATCTACGCAATTTTCAATGAATTTTAAGAAGTCGGATTAAACTGATAAACACGGTGTCTTAACGACAGCATCGCGTCCTATCACCTTTATCTAACTTTAAATTTAGATCTCTTTGATTTTCTAATAAACTCCCGTCCCAAGGCCAACTTTTGTAGGGGATGTATTTCAATTAGAATATCTCCATTGTAAAAAATCCTAGAACATTTTTTCTAGGATTCTTCTCCATTCTTAATGAAGCCATACGTTCTGATTATTTTATCAAAATGTATGTTCCAACTCCGCGATGCCTGCTTCAATCCATAGATGAATCTTTGAAGCCTACACACCTTAGACTTATCTATGGATGCGAAACCCTCAGGCTATATCATATACACCTCTTCATCCAGCTCTCCATTTAGGAAAGCTATTTTCACATTCATTTGCCAGATCTCATGGTCTAGGGATGCTGCTATCGCAAGCATGATCCGAATAGATTTAAGCATTGCCACTAGGAAAAACATCTCATCATAGTCAATACCATAATGCTGATAATATTTCTTAGAAATTAGATGGGCTTTATAGGTCTCCACCTTCCCATCTATGCCCTATTTCCTTTTGAAAATCCACTTACACCCAATGGATTTTAACCCTTCAGATGGATCAACTAGTGTCCATATACTATTGACCTTCATGGACTTCATTTCAGATTTCATAGCTTCCAGCCACTTATTGGAGTCCGATCTCTACATAGCATCCATATAGGTGATCGAATCCTCATTATTCTCATCAAGTTCAACAAGATCACCATCTCGGATCAAGAAATCATAGTATCTATCTACTTGACATGGTACTCTACCGGATCTTCTTGTGCCATATCAATAGGCTTTGGATTTGATCTTATCAAATCTAGTTCTACAGGTTCACTAGAATATGTTGGTTCTTCCACCTGTCAAACTTCTTTAAGCTCAACGTTAGAGGCAGCTATTCCTTCACTAAGAA
The DNA here is from genome assembly GCA_006176705.1 of Cocos nucifera. Lineage (NCBI taxonomy): Eukaryota > Viridiplantae > Streptophyta > Magnoliopsida > Arecales > Arecaceae > Cocos > Cocos nucifera. The sequence goes on along the minus strand of QRFJ01006824.1, from coordinate 38 downwards.
ATTTTTTTTCCAAAAAGACAGCTCTATTGTTGACGAAC
>QRFJ01006823.1:0-30116 GCA_006176705.1 Cocos nucifera | reverse complement strand
GACCTGTGACACGATATTATTCTATATATCCTTGACTGATGCATATGGAATTCATCTATGGAATTATCAAATGCATAAACGGTTCAAAATTTCTTAGCCAAATTAATTAATATGCTGGTTACACGCTGAGCTTTCTATGAAAGGTTCTAAGGCTCAGTTTTGCTATGGAATGGCTTCTTCAAAAGCAAGTCTATGGAAAGAAAAAAAGTCTGCGAAAAAGCCCGAAGGTGGTAGAGCAAAAAAAGAAGAAGGGCAGAAACCGAAGAAAAAGCCGATGTCCAAAGAAAAGTGTTTCATTGCAACAGCGACGGCCATGAAGTGGAACTGCCCTACTTACCTGGCCACCTGAAGAAACAAGAAGGAGGTTCCTTCTGAGGTAATGCTCGTATTGAGTCTAACCTTACGGTTTTCTGTCTGCATCCAGTTGGGTGCTTGACTCGGATTCTAGTGCTCATCTGTGCACTTTCCATGTAGGGGTCTTGAGGTAGCAGGAGGCTGAGGGATGGAGACTGATCCTAAACATCGATAATGAGCAAGAGTTGCGCGACCGGGAACATACCTCTTCGTTACATTAGTTTAAGACTTAGTTTTGGACAGACTGTTTTATGGTGCGTGCAGCTAGTAGAATATTTGATTCTGTTTCATGCTTAGCCACAGAAGGCTATGTTGAATTCCTTCTTTAGGACCATTGTAACAATTCTTTATGAAAGAAATAAACATTGCAAATCGGTTTCCTTATTAATGGTCATTACAGCTACATAAAAATTGGATGACCTGTTTAACTATCGAGCAAAACATGAATGCCAAAACGACCTTAGGGATAGTCCCAATTGATAGATATCTATGGCCTGAAAAAGAATTTTTTTTTTAGGTCAATAGCAGAAGATAGGATCAACAAAATTGGAAAAAATGGGTATTGAGTCCATTGACTTTCGAGTCATATCCAACTTGCGAATCTTGTCTCCAAGCAAAATACTAAACTCCCTTTTGTTGGACATGGAGAGGGCCACAGATTCTCCTTGCCCTATAACATACAGATGTGTGCGGCCATTTGATTGCGGCTTAGGCAATTTTTTCTACTTCATTACCTTTATCGTGATCTTGCTAGGTATTGGACTATGTGTATCTTAGAGACACAAGTCTGAAGCTTTTTAAAAGTTCAAAGAATTTAGAATGAAGTAGAAAAATAAACTAGAAAAATCCAATTAAGCTTCCTTCGATGAATATCAAGGAGGTGAATCACTTAGCTGGGAATTCCTAACGACTATCTAAAGAAAATGCATAAGTCTCTCAATGGAACTCCAACCAGAAACACCTTCAACTTAACGGGATTTCAGAACGGAGAAATCGGACCTATTAGTATGGTTCGATCATGATGACTTTATTAGAACTCTCTCTGATTTCTTTAGGGAATACTCATTGTTAACTTCAATTTATCTACTGAGTCCAAGTCCAACTTCACACCGAGCTTCTCAAGCTCTTCCATGTCCTTGATCATTGTCAGACAGTGATCTTGGACTGACTGCCCATCACGCATCTTAGCCTTAAAAAGTCATTTTCGTGACTTGATATTTGGCTGCGCGACTCTGTTCACCAAACATCTCCTGCAGGTGAGCCAACATTTGGCGAGCAGTCCCGATATCTTCATGTTGGCGCTGGAGCTCATCAGACATCGAGCCCAACATGTAATATCTGGCCTTATTATCTTCGTCAATCCATTTTTCCAGAGACGCTCTCTGTTCAATGGATGGACGGGCTGGTAAGGTGGGAGGGTCCTGGTCCAAAACATGGGTTAACTTCTCTGAACCCAAAAAACTATTTTGTAGTTCCTGAGCCAATCTTTATAATTGGGTCCAGTCAGTCTATGTGTGTCCAGGATACGTGCCAATGGGTTGGACGCAGACATTTTTTTCTGTAGAGAGTCAAAGATTCTAGTTAGATACTGTAATTTTGACTTGACCAATTTGTTTAGGGATTTTATTTTTAAACAAATTAGCTCCCACTATTTTCTCGGATCCCTACACTCCCTCTGTAGAGATGCGAAAATCTCCACGATTAATGATTTCTAGTGGGTGGTGCGGTCTCACCAACTGACTCATCACCTCACCTAACAGTTATTGGTGATGGGTTAGCCAATGAGTGAACAACTCTTGTTCAATGATTCTCTAATCATGGTGCACCCAAACTTGGTCTCTAATTCATGAATCTCACCGTATCCGGAATATTGATCCACTCCTTAGTTAAGTCAGACCCACCATTTGCATAGACTGGGTTCCTAATTGGAGTCTCTCACCGTATCCGGAATATTGAGCCCAACTCATCCTCCAGCCCATAGCATCCAATGCCTAATAGACATGGTTGCGTCTTCCCGGTGCAACTGAGCCACTGTATCCAGCCGAGAACAATCAACCCCGGGAAGGGCCCGCACATCTACAATGGTGGAAGACCTCAGACTTAATCTTTTCTTAGGGAGAATTGATTCAGGTCTCATTAAACTAGACTTGGCTTAGTCATAACAATTATGACTAACCTAGTGGCATGGGTTAGCTCGGATTATTGACCACCTCAGATCAGAACTGTGTCAACAGATATGGCCAGGTAAGTGAGACCGGTGGAAGGAATATGCCATTAACTCATACAAGAACGCATTCAGGTCGAGTAGCTTCCAATTAAAAACCAGTCGGTCGTCTGTGCCAAACTTACCTTAGACACCAAATTGTTGAGTCAGAACCAATTGGGTTAGCCTACAATCCAGACTCTAACCTCTGAGCCTAATTAGGTCTTGCTTGATCGTGACTCGATCTTGACCCAGACTTAATCCTATTAGGCTGGTCAATTTAAGCATTGTTGATCCCATCTAACCAACTCTTGATTCGGTTTGATCAACCGCTTAGACCTAATTGAGCTACCCAAGCCCGAACCCAGTATTATGAATATGTCTTAGATCTGAAATTCTCAATTTTAGACCTAATTAATATTCCATAAACTTAATTTCTTAATTAAGTAGGGTTCATAAACAAAATATGCACAATAAATCCTAGGGTTTCAGGATCTAGGGTTTTGCAGAAAGTAAGTTTTGGGTTTCTGATTAAGGACGAACACGCAGCACCCCTACACACGTCATAAGAACACCCCATCGAATGGGAAAGAGAGGGCCTTTAAACCCTTCTTCGTTCTTATGACCGGACGGCCAAGAGGAACGCCTTAATCAGGAACATGCAATACTACAAAACAGTTATAGATCTATATCATATATCTCATATACAAATTAGATCTAATCATGGCATATTTTGCATACATCTCATGTATCATAATCATGCATATTTTCAGATCTAAATTATCTCATAATAATCTAAAAAATTAGATTTAAATTGATCTAATCAAAATAAATTCTAATCTAGACAATTATGTAGAACTATTCTACAACTAGTCTAGACATGCATCAATCATATCTCATATGATATTTAAAATTAAATAATTTTTATTTGCTATTTTTTCAGATGTTATTATAACACTTATAATATCAAAAAATAGTAAATAAGAAGATCTAAAATATGATTTAATCAGATTAAATCAAAAAACATGCAAAGACTATTCTATAGAACTATTCTATTCTAGAACTAGTCATGCATATCTTCATAATCTTAGATCCAAATTATTTAATTTTAATTTTTTCTGATTTCAGATCTGATCACATCTCATGTGACATCTGAAATCATTTTATTTTCTAATTAAAATAAAATTTAAAATCAGATCTAAACAATTTTAGAACCATGGCTCTGATACCAGTTGAAGGGAAATCCTGATTTTCCCGGTCCAGGTTCGTTCCAGATCTGATCAGATCAAGAGATATATTTCAAAAAAAATTTTCTCTTGATCTCAATCAGATCTTGATATGTTTTCAGATCTGATTCTTATTATTTTAATAAATAAAATAAAATAAGATAAATTAAATCAAATTTAATTTACCTGATTTGGGTAATCCTATTACCCTGTTAGATGATCCTGTGATTGCAGCGGAAGGTTCTGGATCTTAGCCACGCAAGCGCCTGGCCTCTACCGGTATCCACTCGGGTTGGATCTGGAGATCCTCTTCTTCTCTATCACACCTCCAAAAATCAGATCTGGATCTGATCTGGAGGATCTTCAAAACTCTTTTGAAGATCTGCAGTCGTCCTTTTGCAGCAGCGCAGCCTTCTTGCTTTTGATCGCCTTTCCTTGATCTGAATCGCACCAACCAAAAATCCAAAACTCCTTTTGGACGTGGAGAGCAAGGGGAGAAGAGACTATGGCATGGAGAAGGAGGGGAGAGGCAGCCTTGGGGCATGGGAAATTATGATTCTTTCAATCACTTCCAATCAGAATTAGGGTTGGGCGCAGGGTCTTATTTATAGACCTCTTGTGATCCAACTCCTCTTCCTCTCAACCAATCACAACCCTTTGTGAAATCAGATCTAAATCTGATTGGTTGGAATAGAGACCCCTGGATTCCTCCTTAGAGGGTGCCTAAGACCAGTCAAAGTTGGATTCTTAGTAGAACTCTGATTGGAATCCAAAAAAAAGGAGGATGGAGTCCTTGGCCAACAAGGACTCCTAGGCGCCTCCTACTTGGGCTCACGCCACCCTTGGCGTGCGCCCTTCTCCTTGCCAGGTTCTGGCAGGGGGACAGGCCCCCACCAGCTCTCCAATAGGTGCATGACATGTGGTCAAAAGTCAAAGTGTCAATGGTCAACGTTTGACCAGTCAAAGGTAGACTTTTGACCAAAGTCAAAGAACAAGAAATGGCAGGTGACCAAAAATGGCAGGTAATGTCTTACAAAATAAGACAACCTTTTCTGACTTGGACAACCTCCAGTCAGACCATATGAAGGCCTCTGATTGAGCACAAACTCCTTTGGCTCAGTCAGGACAACTTATTTATGATAGTAAAAGAAGAACGTTAGGTTCAATCGAGTGCTAGCACGATTTCCTTGAACCTAATTGAATCTCATTCAGATCAATTGAACTAGATCAGTTCAATTGATGATCACCAGATTCAAACCCTTGTTTGTGTGACCCAGTTAGGTTCAGTTCTGTATGGTAATGGGATATGTCATGATCTCTATCATCGACATCATCGAAACTCCTTTCGATGGATCAGAACTCTTCTGATTCGAACAGCTAGAATGATCGATCATCTAAATCATTCTAATTGCTCCCAAAATCCACCAGTGACACCTAGCAGTATATGGTGGCAACCCATCAGAGCTGAATGCGAACCTCTTGGTGCAGCTACCTGTGTGATTAAGTTCTTCTATCTTGAGCCCCGATCAGATTAGGGTTAAGGTGAACTCGTCAAACCCTAGTCTCTGTCATATGATGTAATCATTCGATTCGAGTCCAATGTGAAAATCTAAATAGAAACTCTTTCTATTATTTCACTCTGCCATGGCCATGGGCTTCTGGACTTGATTCTCATGATTCATCATAGGGCTGCTCCTCTACCACCGAGGTAGATAGATTCCATCTTGATGCAATCCAGTTCCTACAATGAACATGCTATAGCCAACATACACCTCAGGGTTCCATATGGCTAGGAGACCGAGTAATGGTGTAGTCAAACTATAACACCCTCAAGGTGAACTGCCGATGCATCTCAGGTCAAAGAACCAGACACACTACTGCAGCATCGAGTCAGTCATTGACGAGAAGGTAGACTCCCTAATGACTACTCGAGGTGGTCACGCTCAGTGCCCTCGTTCTCTAACGAGTACCTGTACTCTCGCTCCGGTGTCTTCACACCATAGACTCAAGACTCATCTACTAAAGAGAAGCGATCATACACCAACCTTTCGGATCAATCACCATCCTCGTGATGGTCCTATGGTCGGGAGCATTTTATGAGTTAACAATGATTATTCATGTCTTAAATTTTCAACTCTTTGAAAATATGAATTATCATTACCATTAACTCAAAGGATGTATCACAGACACTAAATATACATATGTGATAGAAAATAACCCATTTTATTGATATTAATCAAAATTATAATTTTGCCCCTAGAAGTGTATTATAAGTGTCAGCCAATTCTGGCTTCTAGGGCACATATATCTAACACCTCACACACCCATAATGATTGCCAATGATATATGTGTACCTAAACTAAAAAAAGATTAAAATGAGATAGATAAAAAGCTAGCTCAATTAAATGCTAAAGCTATTAATATTCTATATTATGCATTAGATTACAATGAATTCAATAGAATATCAATATGTTTATCTGCAAAAGAGATTTGGGATAAACTTGAAGTGACCCATAAGGATACAAATCAAGTCAAAGAATCTAAAATAAATATATTGGTTCATAAGTATGAGTTGTTTAAAATGGAACCTCATAAGACAATAAGTGATATGTTTACAAGATTTACTAAAATTATAAATGAGTTAAAGAGTCTTGGAAAAGACTATTCTAATAGTGATCTTATATGCAAAATTTTTAGGCCCTTATCGAAGGCTTGGAAAGCAAAAGTAACCATAATTCAAGAAGCCAATGATCTTAGCAAGCTTGCTTTGGAAGAATTAATTGGATCACTCATGACACATAAGCTTAATATGAACCAAAGCATGGAGGAGAAAAAGATGAAGAAGACAATCCTTGCACTTAAGTCATCGGCCATTGAAGAATGTTCGAGTGACTATATCAAGGATTCGAAAGATGACAAAGAAATGGCGATGATCATAATAAGGTTCATGAGATTCATGAGAAAGAAGAAAAATTTTGAACCAAGAAGAGAAAAAGAGGAAAAGAATCAACTTAGAAAATATAGAAAGGACTATCCTCCATTGAAAAAGAGCTCAAGAAAATTAAGAAGGAAAGCTATATTGGCCAATTGGAGAAGTAGTGAGAGCTCAAAGTCAGAAGAAGAGTTATCCTCAAGTGAAAAAGAGACAAATATATGCTTGATGGCTCAAAATGATAAGGTAAACATTCATAATTCTTTTGAATTTATATTTGATGAGCTTCAAGAGGCCTTTCATGACTTAATGAATGAATACAAAAAGATAAGGCTGAAAAACAAAGAATTAAAGAAATCAAATCTTCTTTTAATTGATGAAAAGAGTAATTTTTTAAGAGAAAAAGAAGATTTTTTGAAAGTAATGAACTCTTTGGCTAAAGAAAAGGATGTACTTGTTAAATCTGAAAAATCTTTGGTTGAAAAAAATATTAAGTTGAAAATAGAGTTTGAAAAATCAAAATCTTATGTTGAAGAAAAAAAAGCTTGCTAAAAGAAAATAAATCTCTTTTGGAAGAAAATGTGAAATTAAGAAAAGAAATTGAAACATTAAAGCCTATGCTTGACAAGTTTACAATTGGATCTCAAAAGCTTCAATCTATTTTAATCAATCAAAAGGCTATTTTTGATAAAGTTGAAATTGGATATAACCCTTTAAGAAAATAGAAATTTGTGAACAATATGTTTAGCAAAGCTTCATTTGAAAATCATTCAATTACATATTTTAAATGTAACAAAGTAGGCCATAAAATTTTTGAATGTAATATTAAGAAAATTGGCCATGCTTTAGTTAAGCAAATTTGGATTTCAAAAGGAACCATGCGCTCTAACATCCATGGACTCAAGATGATTTGGGTACCAAAGATTAGCAAATAATTTTGCAGGCACACCAAGGATCTAATGAAATTGAAAGAGAAAAATATTATGGATGGATGCCTTGGGAATGAAATTAGATGGATGATGATGTTTGGTAAAATCTAAACATTTCTCACATCATGCCATCATTGTTTGCTAAATATATTTTGATTATTAATTAGCATAATTATTGAGAGTGTTTGATTGATTGTGATGATTTATCATTGCTTATAATGATCAAACTCCTTGAATGTTTTGATGTATTCTTTAAAATTAGTATATTATTTTGATTGCTTGTTTTTAAGCTTATATTGTTATCCTAAACTCAGCATGATATCTCAGCTTTTTCTTATCAATTATATATTTGAGAAACTTAAATCAACAAAAGCTTAATTAACTAAAATCTCTAAAAAAAGGAAAAGAACAAATATTAAAATCGATATTAGAACATTTTCAATATATTTTACTTGAAAAACTCCATCCTTTGAAAACCTAAAGTGGTATCAATATGAATTTATCATCGAACATACTTAATTTGGTATTAAATGTGCTCTAATATTTTTAAAAAGCTCTATTCCTCAATGTATTTAGACAAATCTAAATTTAATCTACTTAGAAAGGGGGAGCATGATATCAATATAAATTTGGTATCAAACATGCTTATTTTGGAATTAGATATCCTATATAGTTCAAATTTGATACTTCTTTAAAAATAAATTTTCCAAATTTGATAGTTAAATTATCTAAATTTAAAGGTTAAATTTATGATAAAAATACTTATTTTCAAAGAAAAAGGGGAGAAAAGATTGAAAAGTAATTTATGGCATTAATTATGAAAAATAGGGGGAGAAAACATTATTGAAACTATTTTAGAACTTAATAAAAATAGAAATTATTGATGATCATTTGTACTTTATTTGTTTTGATTAATTTGTTTCAAGTAATTATTTTGTAATTCATGTGTTTTAATCATATCATCATTCTCTTTAATAATTAATTGGTATCAAGATATTATTTTTTATCTTAAATTCTCAAATAATTATAGTATATTCCTTTTAATTTGAGCTTTCATATGATTTTGATATCTTAATTTAATTTGATTGATTTGATTATCAAATTATTTTTGATGACTAATTGGAGTTAAAGTAAATTTGAAACATATTCTCACTCCAAACTAATTTGATTTAATAAGTTTGATAATCCGATTTACCATTTTGATACATACTTTCAATTTTAGAAACTCATTTGAAAATCTAAATATAATGCTAAAATTTTGATGTGCATTGAGAATTTCTTATAAAGTTAATTGTACCAAGAATCTTTTACTTAAGAAATAAGTTTAAATAAGTGATTCTCATTTGCCTTGATACTGTATATTAAAACTATTGACTTGCTCGATAAATTTTTGATACATACTTTTTTCGAGCTAAATTGACTAAAATTTCTTAAGAAAAGAAAAGATTGAATATTAAAGTATATATTATGCATGATTTCATGATCAAATCTTTTGAAAAAATTTATTCCTCTTAAAGCTTAAAAGTGCATATTTAAAAATCTGATTAAAGATCATATTCATTCAAAAAGGAGGAGAGCCTTTGATATTTAAATTTAAACTAATTTTTAGAATTAAAATAAATATTTTAAACTTATTTTGAGTGAAAGGATAAATTTTCAAAAGGAAGATGATTCAGTTAAATTGATTTTCTAAACTTGATACATTTCTTATTTTGATACATCTCTTACTTTAATACATTCATGCTATTGATTTTGATAACTTTTCTTCATCCTTCCCAATAGCTTTTTTATGCTGTCAAAAAGGGGGGAGAGAAATGTTGAGCATATACTTAAAGGATTAATGCTTAAGAAACTAATAAATTTGATGCCTGAAATCTTAATACTCATTAACTTGAATTGAGACATAAATTTAAAATGAGTATATAAAATATATGTAATAAATTAATTATGTATAATGAACCAAAAGATTAATTGAGAATATTCATAAAGTACTCATTTATGTGTTTAATCTATACTTCATGATATATTTTGACATAATTTATTGAAATATATTATTTATTTTTATTATGCATATACTCAAGATTTTGTCATCATCAAAAAGAAGAAGATTGTTGACCCTAAGATTGATTTTGATAATTCCAAAATATTGAGTATAAATGATACTAATCATGCATTTTAAGAATGTATGTAGGAGTCTTCAAGTACTTAAAATGAAGAATTTATCCACAGAAGAAATTTTCTCAACAAAAGAAATGTCAAAAAAAAGAATGATTTCAAATACTCAAATAAAGCTCAAATAAGAAAGTTTTCGAAGCCTTAATGGTGGAAAAGACCGTAAAAACAAAGGTGAAAAAAGTTCTCAAATGTTGAAGATAAAAAGCCACTCATGCAGAAATATATGCAGAATTGTTGAAGGTTGAGAACTTAGATGATCCAGTGAAAAACTGAACTGGCTCAGTACTTAATCAGCTTAGTGAAAAAAACTAGGTTGGCTTAGTGTCAGAAAATAGAAAAATAGAAAGCTGATTTTTAAAGTCTATTGATACTTAGCCGATCTAGTAAAGAAAAAACAAAGCTGACTTAGTTAAAAACTGAACCGACCCAATGACTATAACGGCTAGTTTTTTTTTTCACAGCTTTTTCATCCTACAAGCTTTCCAATGGCTATTTTCTCATCTCCAATAGCTAGATCCCTTTCTGAAGACCTTCCAGATATCAAGAAGTGGTGAAAATCCTCAAGGATATAAAAAGAAACCCTTGGAGCATTAAGAAGAGGCTTTTGGAGAGTATATTGAGCATTCTTTGAGAAAGCTAAGGAGTGAGCTGAAAAGAGAAGAGAATGAGTTGTTTTCAGAGTGACCCTTTGTCCTTCCACTACAAATCATCCTCAAGCAAGTGAAAGCAAGAGTGAAAAAAATCAAGAAGCCTCACAATCTCTCAATCATTCAAGGAGAAGAAATCAAGCTTACAAGCAAAGTAACTTAGATTTTTTTCTCTTCTGCTTCAAAAGAGTTTGTTTTAAATTATAGTTTTATATGTTGTTTTAACTTTCTTGGGGTAAGAAACTTGGGTTGGTCCAAGCCTTGAATTGAACGATTGTATTGATTTGATTTGTGAGCCAAGGGTAAAACCAATCGAGGTTGATTGTTATCTTGGAGAAAAATAATCACTTATGAGATTTTAGTTGGTGATCTAGAGAAAACCAACTGGGTTGATTGTGAGTCCAAAAAATAATCTTATGAGATTTTGGTTGGTGATCCAAAAAAACCAACTAGGTTTGATTGTGATCCCAAAAAATAATTGCACTATAATTCTTATTGAGAATTATAGTTGAATTCCTAAGTGGTTTACTTAGAAAAGTGGACGTAGGTGCCGACTTTGGCATCAAATCGCTATAAAATTTATGTATTTGTGATTGTGTATTCTTTACTTTATTACTTTCATTCACTGCACATTACAAAGCTTGTTTCATTACTTATTGTGCGCACATCACTTAGTTTAAATCATTTAAGTCTGCACGTTAGTCATATAGTTTTTGAAATATCTAATTCACCCTCCTCTTGGGTAGCCATACTTAGGCAATAGATGGAGGGGACGCCCAAGAGTTGGGTGCCCCAAGTCTAGCCCTATTTTGAGTTTTCTTGCTAGGAATTTGACCTAGACAAGGATTACTCCATAACTCCCTATTTAAAGGATCTTTGGCCCTTATTTTTTCAGAGTTTCTAGAGCTTAGAGAGAGGGTTTTGGACATGGGAAAGCCTAGGAGAGAAAGACTTGGGGCATGGGGTTTTATGGAGACAAAATAAGAGTGCCTTAGTGAGAGAAATAAAGAAGAAGAAGGGTTCTTCTTCTAGGATTTTTCTTTAACCTCTTCCTCCTTCTTTAGATATTTTTGAGAGGTGTCTCAGGCTCAAAATCTCTTCCCCTTTCTTTTGAAAATTGGAGAGTCCAAGATTTGAAGAAGGTGGTTCCAGATCGATCGTCAAAGAAGGATCAGCACAGTACTAGTATACTGTGCTGATTTCCTACATCAAACTTCTAATCAAGATTCCTGGATTCGTGTGAACATCTTTTAGAGGCCGGATGCATATGCGGCTTGGAGCTTCATCCTTTAGCCCAGATCAATAAGTTAGAATGTCTAACTTGTGAGCTCAATTATGGTGCTCTCAAGCCTTGAAAGCAGGTGGAAAGAGAGCAAAGAGCGATGCAACCAGACATCGAGCTAGCTTGGCTCTTGATCGAGCCGACTCGACTCTTGATCGAGCCGACTCAAGCAGAAGTTCAGAAAGTGTATCAAGCTGATATGCTGGAAGAGCTAGCTCGATTCCAATCAGAGCCAGCCTGAGTGAAAGTCGAGCCGGCTCAAACCCTGAGATAGCTGGCTTGAGCAGGAGACCAGAGAGTGTTGATTCAGGCTCTCACAGGAGACATCACCATCGAGCTGGCTTGATTGCTGATCGAGCCAACTTGAGCGATGAATAGAATAGTACGTGGATTCTATACTGGCTTGGGATTGGGTTTAATCCTAGGGACTTAGAGCATTGATTTGTAAGGTCCTAAGAGGGCTAACCTATGGATTGGACTAGGATCTATCCAATGGGTGTGTACATGGGAGACATGGGGGTACATGGGCTCGGTGAGTGCATCACATTAGGTTAGCTAGAGGAGTTTTTTGGTTAGGTCTTATTTGATCAGGTATATATATACGCTATACTGAATTTTATAAACTAAGCATGGAATCAATACAAGCCTTTCCTCCCTAAAATATCTCTCTTCCTCTCTCATTCTCTCCCTCTTCTCCATGCCCTAGGATTTTCTAGGATTTCACAGGATAGCCATCTCTTTCCTTAGATCCTTGTTGCTATTTCTGCAATCTTCAAGTAGCAAGAATTTATTCCTAATAATTGGTATCAGAGCAGTATCGATTGTTCCAACACTTGGTATCAGAGCCCTATTGTTAGATTTGGTGGAGAAAAGGACAAAACTTCGTCTAAGGTTGTGGTAAGGTGCTAAACATATTTCTTTGAATATTGTTTATTCTTTTTTGTATTTGGTTATTGGAATCTGGTTGGGATGGCATCGAGTACCATCAAAGTAGACTTTGAAAAGTTTGATGGCAAGGGTAACTTCACCCTTTGGCAGCAAAGGATGAAAGATTTGCTAGTGTAGAATAGAATCTACAAGGTCTTGACTTGCGAAAGATTGGAAAAGATTTCTGTTGAAGAGTGGGAGGAACTTGAAGAGATAGCCTTCAGTACAATTCGTATGTGCCTCGCTGATGATGTTCTGCCAGAGATTAACATGGAAACCACACCGAAGGGGCTTTGGTAGAAACTGGAGAACATATATGGGCAAGAACATGACAAATAAGCTATGATTAAAGAAGCAGCTATACAATTTGCGGATGCCTGAAGGAGGAGACCTAGTTTCCCACATCCATAAGTTCAATTAAGTTTGCTCGGATGTTATGAGCCTTGATGTAAAGATTGATGAGGAGGATAGAGCTCTCCTATTGTTGTGTTCGCTACCCGCAGCATATGATGGTCTCATTACTACTCTGGTGTATGGAAAGAAGATATTAAACTTTGAGGAAGTGGTTAGAGTTCTTAGGTCCAACGAGTAGCGAGAAAGGCTAGTTAGAGGAAACCCTAATTTTGAGGTGCTTTTTATGAATGAGACATAAGAAAGGCTTAAGGAGAGGACTCGAGATAAATCTAAGGGCAGATCAAAGTCTCGAGGAAATTAGAAAGCTTGAAGATGTTACAAGTGTCATCAACCTGATCATATTAGAAAAAATTATCCACTTTTGAAGAATGAAAAGGGGAAGGGCACTTCCAAGGGTGGATTAACCAGCGAGAGTGGTGCTCTATCATCTGAAGATAGTGGAGAAGATATACTGATAGTATCAGATGAAGTTATAGAGTTAGATAGCCATTGGACACTGGATTCATCATGTTTCCACCATTACACTGCACATCGAGAGTGGTTCTCATCATACAAGAGATCCAATAGAGAGAGTATAAGTCTTGGAAATGATCACCCATGTAAAGTTGCTGATGTTGGAATAATTAAAGTGAGAATGTATAATAGAGTCATATGGACACTCAGCAATGTGAGGCATATATCAGAACTGAAGAAAAACTTGATATCCCTGAGTTACTTGAAAGGATAGGGGTATGCTTTCAGTTGTCAGTCAGGCAGTGGGTGTTTGAGGATTTTCAAGGATGCATTGGTAGTGATGAAAGGAAGAAGACTGAACAACAACCTATACAGGATGGAGTGCTTAGTGGTTACAGATAGTATGAAGATGTCTATAGCAACATAGGAGGAGCAGCTAGCCTACAAGTTGTGGCACTATCGTATGGATCACTTGAGTGACAAGGGGCTCACAGAGTTGAGTAGGAGAGATCTAATTCTAGCACTCAGAAAGAAAGGCAATGACCTATATGAGCTCTATATCTACGGCAAATAACATAGAGTTACATTTGCTAGTAGTACCAAGCGGAGTGAAGCTGTTTTGGAGCTTGTTCATTCGGACGTATGGGGACCGACATCTGTTGCATCTCGAGGTAGAGAGAGATATTTTATCACCTTCATAGATGACTTCTTCAGAAAGGTATGGATCTATCTGATGAGAGAAAAGTCAGATGTTTTTGCCTAATTTAAAATCTGAAGAACTGAGGTGGAGAAGGAGACAAGGCAGCTAGTGAAGTGTTTGAGATCTAATAATGGAGGGGAATGCAGCAGCCTAGCATTCAAGAGATACTATGAGAAAAATGAAATAAAACATCATTACATGGTGAAGATGATCCCTTAGCAGAATGGTGTCATAGAGAGGATGAATCGAATACTGACAGAGAAGGCCAGAAGCTTAAGGCTACAGGCATCACTATCCAAATCATTTTGGGATGATGCTCTTATTTATGCATGTTTTCTTATGAACAGGTCTCCCCATATAACATTGAACGGAGGACTTCCAGAGGCTATCTAGAGTAGAAAGAAGGTAAAGTTTGACCACCTAAAGGTGTTCAACTGTCCTGCATATGCTTTGGTAGAAGAAGCCGATAGAAGCAAGTTGGACCCAAAGTCATAGAAGATGATATTCATCAAATTTCCATGAGGTGTGAAGGATTTCTTGCTATGGGATTTACATTCTCAAAGGTGTCTCGTCAGTCAAAATATGATATTTGACGAAAAGAGCATCATGTTGAAATCTGAAAGTGCAGATGGAGTTGTCAACATAACACAGGACAGCATGGGACAGCTCTCAGATATAGGTGATTTGCTCTCAACATCAACCTCGGGTCATGTTCAATTTGAGATGGAGTTAGGCAGGCATGGTGATACACTTATGGAGGACTAGCATATAGAGCGATCTATCTTGGAGAAAGTGTAGAGGCAGCCATAGGCAGTAGACTTGCATGATACTGTAAGGGAAGTGGCACTGCACAAGCCAAAGCACACTATTTGCAAATTGGTGTGATATGGCATTGATGAGACTATCTCTTATGCTCTCATCACTGCCAATGAAGATTCAGAGAACTTTGAGGAGGCCATGGAGAGTTTGGATTGGGAATCATGGATACAGGCTATGATGGAGGAGATGGAGTCTTTCAGGAAGAATCGAACATGGTAGCTGGTAGATCTACCGGATGATGCTCGACCCATTGGCTCTAAATGGATTTTCACCACAAAAGAGGCACCTTCAGGGCAAGATGGAGTGAGGTACAAGGCTAGACTGGTAGCCAAAGGGTACTCATAGAGAGAAGAGATTGATTACTCAAATGTCTTCTCTACAATTATCAGACATACATCCATTAGGGTGCTGTTGAGCATAGTTGCTGCCCATAAGCTGGAGCAAATGGATGTTAAGATAGTATTCCTTCATGAAAATTTGGAGGAGAGCATATACATGGAGTAGCCACAGGGCTTCAGGGAGCCTGGGTCAAAAAGAGAGGTCTGTTTACTAAAATAATCACTGTATGGGTTGAAACAGTCTCCTAAACAGTGGTACAAGTAGTTTGACACATATTTGAGAAGTATTGGTCTTTTCAGATGTGATCATGATCCGTGTGTATATGTGAGATCTCTGAAAGATGGATCTTGGTTATACTTATTCTTGTATGTAGATGACATGCTGATAGCATGCAAGAGTAAGGAAGTTGTGCAGGAGTTAAAAGAAGCTTTGTCTCGAGAGTTTGAGATAAAGGACTTGGGGCCTACAAAGAAGATTATGAAAATCATCAGAGATAGAATCAAGAGGCTGCTGCATCTATCTCAGGAAGGATATATCAAGAAGGTCTTGGAAAGATTTGGAATGAAGGGGGCCAAACCGGCTGAGCAGCCACTAGTCGGGCATGTCAGACTCTCTAAGATCATGTCACCACAGACTGAGATAGAGGTTCAGGAGATGAAAAAGATTTCATATGCTTCTAGTGTGAAAAGTATTATGTATTCTATGGTATGTTGTAGGCTGGATTTAGCCCATACAATGAGTTAGATGAGTAGGTTTATGGCTCAACCTGGAAAAGAGCACTGGAGAGCATTGAAGGACATCTTCAGATACTTGATAGGTTTAGTTGGGATCGGCAACTGCTATGGTCAGCAGGAAGGTGCTGAAGGAACATCCTAATATGTCCAAGGAGGCTCGAGGGCTAATAGAGAGATTTGTAGATGCAAATTTTGGTGGAGATGTGGATACTCGGCATTCGACTATAGATTTTATATTCAGCTTGTATGGACGTCCAGTCTCATGGAGATCAAGCTTGCAACCAATTATGGCATTGTCCACTACTGAAGCAGAGTACGTTGGCATCACGGAGGTAGCGAAGGAAGCTCTATGGTTGAAGGGCTTGGCACTTGAGACGGGATTTCCATAAGATGTAGTTAGAATGCATTATGACAGCCAGAGAGCTTTATTGCTCGCACAAAACTCTGTGTATCATGCGAGGACCAAGCACATTAATATCAGATACCACAGGATCAGAGAGCTAGTGGAGGATGGTGAAGTGGAGCTGGTGAAGGTTCACACCAAGGAAAATCCAACTGATGTGCTCACTAAGGTACTTCCATGGAATAGCTTTCATAATTGCGTGGTATTAATAGGGCTGACGGATATAGCTAAGTTCATAAGGACTTGAGAGCACCAAGGAGGAGGTTGTAATCTCAGTTATGGTGCTCTCAAGTCTTGGAAGCAGGTAAAAAGAGAGCAAGGTGCGAATGAAACCAGACATCGAAGACCATCAGCAAATGCTTTAGTCGAGTTGGCTCGAGCAAAGATCGAGCTGACTCGAGCAGAAGTTCAGAAAGTGTATCAGGCTGATACACTGGAAGAGCTAGCTCGATTCTAGTTAGAGCCAGCCTGAGTGGAAGCCGAGCTGGCTCAAACCCTGAGACAGTCGGCTTGAGTAGGAGACTAGAGAGTGCTGAATCGAGTTGTCGCAGGAGACATCACCATCAAGTCGGCCCAATTACTGATCAAGCCGGCTCAAGTGACGAATAGAACAGTACATCAATTCTATATTGGCCTAGGATTGGGTTTAATCCTAAGGACTTAGGACCTTAGTTTGTAAGGTCCTAAGGGGACTAACCTATGGATTGGACTGAAATTTATCCAATGGATGTGTGAATGGGAGACATGGATGTACATGGGCTCGGTGAGTGCATCACATTAGGTTAGCTAGGAGAGTTTTTTGGTTAGATCTTATTTGATCAAGTATATATATACTCTATACTAAATTTTGTAAACTAAGCATGGAATCAATACAAGCCTTTTCTCCCTAAAATATCTCTCTTCCTCTCTCATTCTCTCCTTCTTCTCCATGCCCTAAGATTTTCTAGGATTTCATAGGATAGCCATCTCTTTCCTTGAATCCTTGTTGTTGTTTCCATAATCTTCAAGTAGCAAGGATCTATTCCCAATAATTGATATCAAAGCAGTACCGATTGTTCCAACATAACTTACATAGGTAATATGGATCTGATCTATTATTACATATCCGCATTCGATATAGTATAGATGCATATTGATATGATCAACATATTTTTCTTTTTTATGTTTTTAATTTTTGGTTTAATCTCATACTATAATCATGTAATAAGATCTTAGATCTAGGGATTTTTTGATATTTTTATGAATTAATTTGATTAATTCCTGCCTTCCACTGCTTTGATCTGAAAAATTTCAAAATCTAACCCTGAAACTCTAGATCTAGTTCCTTCATAAATTAGATTTAATTAGCTCAAATTGGAACCAAATTCGAATCTGATTCGAATGTAGGTGCTAGGTTTGCAACATGTGCTAGCATATTCAACTTACAAACATGATCTAATCCAATTTGACTTTTGATCAATTCTTTTTGTGTGTAACCTATTGGGTTCCACATTTAGCCAGTAGTAGATCAGGATGTGATTTGACCTAATTTGATTAGAACTTAACCAAACTAATTTAGGTCAAATTGAGCTGATCCGATTCAAACAATTAGAATCCTTTCTAATTGGTAATCAAACTAAACTCTTTAATTCGATTAAATGCATAAGACAAGATTGATGTCTAGCAGTGTATTAAGTCTACTCGAAAGATATAAAATTTTGGTAAAAATATCAAAAATATTCTTTAGTAGAAGGTTATCGTGCAATTCAATCCTGCGAACACCCCACAACCTGAATATAACTCTGGATATGAAATCATATCAAATCTAATATCATATTCATATTTCTCTCAATCATATAATGATAATTCAATTAATGAAACATTAGAAATCCTTTCTAATTTTCATCATACTTTGATCAAAGTCTTTCTGAATCATTATCTGATTGAAGCAAGTAGGATACGATCTCTTCTTACTAAGAGTGATCATTTCCATGTTGATCTACTCATAACCTCCATATATAATCCACCATATTTAGAACATCCTGTACATGACTAAGTCATGAATGAGTATGAACCAAAATATGGATTCATGCATACAAGGTTGTATGGCAATCTTAGGTCAAAGGATTATATTCACAACTTCCACTATGAGTAATATCTGTTGACATGTAGATAAAACTCCATCAGATGTTTTCAAGTTAGATCAATTTCGTGAACTTATTCTCTAATAAGCATCCACATCCTTGCACTAGTGTCATACACAAGTAATTATGAGGTCAATCATCCTCTTCAATGAGCATGCATAGGATGTGCTAGTCTTTTCAAAAATATTGATCCCCAACTCAATATTCCATCAACCAGAAATATTCTAGATTAGAATTTTAATATTTTAAGTCTCACATGTATGATCTCATCATAACCCTAAAATCATAGCACTAATCTATAGGGTTCATCATAATCTTAAATAAATAATTAAAACAAAGCATATGATAAAATATAAATACCTTTATTTATTTAAAAATGTCATTACATAAGTCTGAAAGATAAAAGAATAACCCATTAAAATACATACTCTGATTGGCTTGTAGGGCATATTACTTTCAAAATCTAACCAGGACTTTCAGTGGAGGTGCCTTACACCTACTGAAGAGGAGACTGGGGCAAAACTGAATAGTAAAAATTATTTGAAGAAATAATTAGTTGAGAACCTACCTGTAAATGCACACAGGTTGGCCAGAGCTTTCCTTAGGCCCGTTTGCAGTCTGTGTGGATTCTAGTACCTACTAAGGAGTTAGTGTAATTCCTTGAATTTGAGGTAGAGGCTATTAATTTATAGAAAATAGTGAAAAGATCTTTAGACTAAAGTCCAAGTCTTTAGGATTAAATAATTCATGTACCAATAAGATTTTTTATTTTTCTTTTAGTTAAATAAAATGGCTAGTGTTTCATCGCTCCATTCATTGTTGGATGGTGATAATCTTATGGGACCTAATTTTGATAATTGGTATCAAAAATTAAGAATTGTTTTGGAGTATGAGTGGATCTTATATGTTTTTATGAATTTGGCACCTAAGGACCTTGGTCCAAATGCTCGTGATGTGATTCGAGATACTTACTAGAAGTGGCTGAATGATCGCATCATGGTGTATTGCATTAGCAATGAATGAGGAGTTCAGTTACAAGTTTCAGGATGCTGAGCTAGAAGAAATAATTTAAGTGTAGAATGAGACCTTTGGCACTCCTAGAGAAAAGATGCATCGTGTTGGGGTGTCTCAGCCCCTTCAGAACGAGAAGTCTATTGCCAATCCTAGTCAAGCAAATTGGAAGAAGAATTGTCCTCTTAACCAAAATAGGCTGAACAGGAGAAAGCAATAAGTAGCTATTGGATCAAGATTGTTATATGATAATGTCTTACAATTTCTCTACTTGTGTACTACTACCTGAATACTGGATACCGAAAGTCTAGTTTATATATGCAATTTATTGCATAGACTTCAGGTTGGTAAAAAATTTGAGAATGGCGAAAGATTTCTAAATGTTGGGGATGGAAGTAATGTTCCAGTCCTAACATTAAGAATTATTGAGCTTATTTTCAAAATATAGAGTGTCATTTTAAGTGACTGTTACTATTGTCTATCCTTTATGATGAACATAATATCTATAAATCTTTTAGCCCAAGATTGTTATTGCTTATTAATAAAGAAAAATTATTGTGATATCATTATGAATAATGTTACAATAATGCATGGATAATTAAAAAATGATATTTATATTTTATCATAGCTTATAAATATAATGTATACATCTAACAAATATTAAAAACTAGATAATATCACCAATGCCTATCTGTAGCACTGTCGGCTCAATCATATAAACAAAAATAGGATAAACAAGTTAGTCAAGGAGCGAATTCTCAATATTAATGATTATAAATCATTGACGATCTATGAGTCCTGCCTTCTTAGTAAGATGACTAAGTCATTCTTTATTGGAAAGGGTGAATGGGCCAATACTATTCTAAGTCTAATTCATAGTATGTATGTAGACCTATGAGCACAAGTGCTAGAGATTGGTATTACTACATTATATTTATTGATGACTTATCTAGATATGGATACATCTATCTTATGAAGAATAAATCCGATTCATTTGAAATGTTCAAAAGATAACATAATGAGGTAAAGAAACAACTTGGGAAGAATATTAAAACTCTTCGATTAGATCAAAAAGATGAATACCTTTCCAATGAATTTTTGATATTTTTAGGAGAGAACAGAATTCTCTCAATGGACCCCTCCTGGAACACCACAACATAATGGGATGTCAGAAAGAAGGAATCGAATCCTATTGAACATGATTCGATCCATGATGAGATTTGTAAGTCTACCAATTTCTTTTTAGGGTTATGCACTTAAGAATGTTTATTTTGTTCTAAATAATATTCTGAGCAAATTTATTGCAAAGACTCTATATGAGATGTGGATTAGGCGTAGGCCAACACTTTCTCACCTTAGAATTTGAGATTGTCCGACTTATGTCAAATATTTGCAGACAGATAAATTTGGATCTAGATTCGATAGATGCTTGATAGGATACCCCAAGAAATTAGAAAATATTACTTCTACCTTGCTGAAAAATAAAAAGTGTTCATCAGTAATAGGATAGTCTTTCTGGAAAAGAACCTTAAGGAAGGAACTGCTGCCTCTAAAGTTGAATTTGGTAAAGTTCGATAGGTAGAAGAACCGGTACATTCTAGTGAACCTACAGAACTGGATTTGATAAGATCAAACCTAAAGCCCATTGTAGAGGCACCCTTGAGAAGATCTGATAGAATACTACATCAACCGGATAGATACTATAGTTTCTTGGTCTGAGATGGTAATCCTATTAAACTTGATGAGAACAACAAGGATCCGATCACCTACATGGATGCCATGCAGAGTTCCAACTATGATAAGTGGCTGGAAGCTATGAAATCTAAAATGGAGTCCATGAAGGTCAATAGTGTATGGACACTGGTTGATCCACCTAAGGAGGTGAAATCCATTGGATGTAAGTAGATTTTCAAAAGAAAAAGGAGCACAGTTAGAAAAGTGGAGACCTATAAAGCCCATCTAGTTTCTAAGGAATATTGTTAAGATTATGGTATTGATTATGATGAGATATTTCTTTCAATGGCAATGCTTAAATCTATTCAAATTATGCTTGTAGTAACAGCACATCTAGATTATGAAATCTGACAAATGGATGTGAAAACTACTTTCTTAAATGGAGAGCTGGATGAAGAGGTATATATGATATAGCCTGAAGGATTCACATTCATAGATGAGTCTAAGGTGTGCAAGCTTCAGAGATCTATTTATGGACTGAAGCAGGCATCTCAAAGTTGGAATATATATTTTGATAAAGTAATCAAAATGTATGGCTTCATTAAGAATGGAGAAGAATCCTACATATATAAATAGACTAATGGTTCTGTAGTAGTATTTCTTGTATTATATATGGATGGCATTTTCTTAATCGGGAATGACATCTCTGTATTATAGAAAATAAAGGTTTAGCTATCATCTAAATTCTTCATCAAGGACTTGAAAGAAGCTTCCTACATCCTAGGGATGAAGATCTATAGAGATAGATCTAAAAGGTTGTCTCGGTTATCTCAGTCTACATACATCGATACCACGCTAAAGCGATTCAATATGGTGAATTTCAAGAAATACTATCTTTCGATGGGTCATGAAATTTTTTTTTCGAAGAGGAATTGTCTAACAACTCCTCAAGAGAGAGCATATGAGTAGAATTTCATATGCTTCGGCTATGAATTCTATAATGTATACCATGACATGTACGAGACTGGATGTGGCATGCTCACTAAGGATAGTGAGTAGGTATCAGTCTAATCTGTATGAGAATCACTGAAAGGTTGTAAAGACAATCCTAAAGTATTTAAGAAATACTAAAGACCAATGGCTCATTTATCGAGATGCTGACTTGAAACTTATGGAATATATTAATTTTAGTTTTCAGTCAGATCATGTTGACGGTAAGAGTGTGTTGGAATATATTTTTATCTTGAATGATAGAGCTATCTACTAGAAGAGTTTCAAGCAGCATACTGTGGTCGATTCTATATGCAAGGTAGAGTATATCATGGCTTTCAATACTATGAAAGAAGCTGTGTGGCTATGCAAGTTCATCGGTGAGCTGGGAGTGGCACCCTCCTTAGATGGTCCCATTCTACTTTACTATGACAGTATTAGAGTCATAGCTCAAGCAAAGAAACTGAAGGCACATCAGCACACCAAGGACATTCTATGTTGCCACCACCTTGTACGAGAGATCATGGAATAAGGTGACATCAAGCTTCAAAAGATCAACGAAAAGAAGAACATAGCCAACCCATTTACTAAAGTCCTCAGAATCAAAGAGTTCAATAATCACAAGTGGAAGATGGGTATACGATAATATCTAAATTGGCTTTAGTCTAAGTAGAAGTTATTAGGAAATATATCCTAAAGCCAATCATCTAGGTTGTAGACAATGGAGCTCATTGTAATATGTACATAAATTATTAAATGAATAAAATGTTGTTCTGACTTTTCATCACTTATTGTGCATCTTTCTTTATGAACTCTTTTATCATAAAGTATTTTGAACTACTTTCTAAATGATAAAGGAGGATTTATCATGTAGTCCTTAAACTAGTTCACGATCAAATGATACGTTGTTATCTAGGATGACAATGTTGATCGAGTGTAGGTCGTTGTATGCCATATAAGTTGATTATCCTCTTAACTAAAAAATATAGAGATATTGGTATGGCATGTAGGTGAAATATAGGGATACATTTTACTAAACATGATCCAACTGTGAAGCTCTCTGCTATCAAGAGTTGCTCGTGAAGCATATGGGTATAGGTGTTCCTTAGATCTGAGATCACCATGGTGACTTGCAAGCACTCATTGTACTTTGATATTGGACTACCTGCATTTTTAATGTAGTGATGGAAGATTTCTGGGTGCAGTCAAATACTTGTAAAGTTGGTGTGTGAGTCAAGATTGGATTGACCCCTCCAACTATTGGAGAAGATGCTTTGATGTATTTCAATTTAGCAAAACCTTGGCCAAAGTAATCCTTGTGAGAAGTAATAGGATTTATGAGGTTGAAACATGATCTAGATGCACTGATTAGGAGTGGACTGTTAAACTCTAATGTCATCCTAAGGATTGAGGTAAAGGAGATGAATTATATGGTAACCATATGCCATAAGTTCGTGGATGTTGCATTGCGACTATTCGACCTATCCAAACATCGGATACCATTGCTAGATGGTCACATCGATTGGTATAAAAATTAATTTCTGTGCTATCGACTTAGTATTCAAACATATAAGGTCACACATAAAAGAAGTTCCTACTATGATTTGATGGCTGATCAAGAGTCCTACTAGTTTAGGACTTTATGATCAAGAGTTTCACTAGATTGAGACTCTGTAATCAGGAGTCCCATTGGACTGAGACTCTATCTTCTAGAGTTTTACTAGATCGAAACTCTATCATTATTAAAGGATTAATTGATAACTAGATTATTTATTAGCTTAATTTGATTAAACAATGAGGTTTGGATCAAATCTAATTGAATTGGATTCAATTTGGTTTGATCCGTTTAGGTTATAAGATGACCTAATCGCTAAGGAAGATTGATCCCTAATTTGATCAGGGTTTGGACTCCATTAATTTCTGATTTGATTGGAATTTAATTGAGATAGTTGAAGCCTAATTTGATTGGGTTTATTCTAGTTTAATTGGGTCAAGCCAAATTAGTTTGAATGGAGACCTAATTGGATAAACTAAAGAGTTTAAATAGTTTGGACTTAATCCCTTCCGCCTTGAGTTTTTGATCGCTGCCCACCTTCACGGAAATTCAGATTTCTCATGAATATTTTCCCACTCCCAGAAGAGAGATGATGCATTTTTCTCTCATTTTGACTTGGTCTTGGCATTGGGATAGGGATAAATTTCATCTTGAGTTTTGAATTCAAGATAGGAGGTTGAAACTACTTCAACCCCCCATCCTTATCCACTCCACACGCCTTCTCTCATTTGGTCGCCCATTTAATATCAGATTAAGAGTGGGCATGCACACATAGATGAGAGTGTCCTTCTATTAGTGAAAATGGATTTTCACAAAAATAAAAATTAGAGAGGGGTGTGTGGAGTCTTTTGGGCATGAGGGTCTTTCGAGAGTCCTTTTCCTTCTTGTCTTCTGCTTTCTTATCTTAGACTAAATCTGAGTGGGGCATGTGATATATTTTGTGAAAGTGGTTCCATGAAAAAAATCAAAGAAGCATGAGAGACTTTTGGGCATAAGATCTGAGTGTCAAAAAATTTCAGAGAGTCGGATCTCTAGGGTTTCAAGGTGCGGTTTGCCCTAAAGTTTTAACCTAGAATTTGGGAAGTGAGATCGAGAGTTGTGAGTGTCCCCACTCTACGAAACTTTCCACACTTTCTCATTTCCTCCTTAGTGTCTCTTCTAGTCTCTTGGAGTATCCCAATTATCAAAAGAAGGAGATCGATCAAGATCGACCGTTGAAGATTTTGATGAGGAGCTGATCGAGATCGGGAGCTTCGTATGGACGATCCATAGAGGCCGAATGCTCTATGCAATTGCATCACAACACAAGGAGCCCCACTCTATGGTTTTAGTTGCAGAGATTGTCTATTCGCACTCGGGTATCATGTTCTGAACACATATAGAATAGTAAATTAGATTTATTGTTCCTTGCTTTCAGTATTTCATATGCATATATATCATGTCACTATCCTAATGTATGGAGTTATATGATTAGATCATATGCATGCATAAATTAATTAGATTAATCTTATATCTTCCGTTGTCATTTTTTTTAAAATATAAAGTTTTGAAATATATGCTAAAACCCCTGCAAGTTCCTTCACACTGAATATGACCATTCCAAATCACTCTACTTTCAAGAGTATTTTCGAGGGCTATGGGTATAAGTATCCCTCAGACCTGAGATCACGATGGTGACTTGCAAACAACTCACTATACTTTAGTGTTGGACTACCTAAATTTTTAATTCAATAACGAAAGATTTCTGAGTGTAGTCAAGTACTTATTAAGTCGGTGCATGAGTCAAGATGGAATTGACCACTCCAAGAGCTTAGAGATAATGCATCATTGTATTTTAATTTAGCAAAATCTCAGTTGGGATAATTCATATGATAGATTTAAAATTTAAAATATAATATGAATGACTCATTCAAGATTGACAGTTAAATCCAACATCATCCTCTGAGCATTCAAAGTAAAAGAAATAAATTATACAGTAACCATATTCTAGTAGGTTCTAAATGTTGCTTCATGTACATTCGACCTATCCAGATGTTGAGTACCATTGCTGGATGGTCACATCGATTGGTATAAAAATTTATTCCTATACTACCGATTTAGATTCAAATCTATGGGTTCACACTCAAAAGAAGTTTCTGACTTATCATGATGGCTAATCAAGAGTTTTAATGGACTGGAACTTTGTGTCAGGAGTCCGACTGGACTAGAACTCTATTAATAAAAAATCCTACTAGACTGGAACTCCGTCATTATTGAAAAATTAATCAATAATTAGATTACTGATTAGCTCAATTTGATTAAGCAATAAAGTTTGGATCAAATCTGATTGAATTCGATTAAATTTGGTTTGACCCGATTAGGTAATGAGATGATCTACTCGCTAAGAAAGATTGATTCCCAATTTGATCAGGACTTAAACTTAGTTAATTCTTAATTTGATCAAGATTTAATTGGAAAGGTTTAGTACTTAAGCCAAAGTAGTCCAAGAATCTCTTTACCAGAGACTCTGAACCATCATTACCGAAAGTACTGACTTCGGTGGCTGCCTGAGATAGATCACCCATCTCAATGGTAAGCTAGGGTTGGATTGACTAGGTGGCCTAGCCACCTAGGACTATCTCCCCCTACTGCCACCAGAAGAAGTGCTCTCTTAGGAAGACATGATTAAAAGGGGAGCAAAGAAAGCTAAAGGAAGATCAAGCAAGGAGAAAATGGCAAGAAGAGGAGAGAAAACCCTAAAAGAAAGAGATCCTAAGCCCGAGAAGGAGATGAAGAAGTCTACTTAAAGAAAAAAGAAAGCCTTCTCTTCTCCTCAAACTCTGGCGGCGCTCCTCAAGCTCCAGCAATCACTAGAGGTGCCTCCTCTCCAACTGCCTAGGTGCGAAGAAACTTCTAGAACCTTAACAGCAAAACCCTTTCTCTAGAGAACGAACAATAAAATGGTGGAAGAATGAATAGCTACCATATATATAAGGGAAGGCAATGGCTCAGATTAATCTGCCCGTCGTTGGATTTAAGCCACTTGTCAATCATCCAGAGAGACTATAGAAAGGCTGTTTCAACACACCCATTCAGATCAAGCCATGTCAGCCCATTTCATATGATGGTTCAACCATCCCATGGATGAGCGACAAGTGCCCCACATCGCGTGGGACACAGTGGAGCGGCCAATGATGGTCTTGCCATTTTTCATGCTTTCTTAAATTCTAGAGTACGATGGTTGCAGTGAACGAGGCAACCTATCACTCTCGAATCATTTGAAAATTAAATTTGACGGCCGTAGTGCATGATTCTCAATGCAAAAAGACAACAAATGACCTCCAAGAAATGACTTCCCACACTTGTCACCAAGAGAATTCCATTCCAAGTCTGAAAAATTAGGGGCAACTATTGGTATGGTCAATCATCACTGGATACATGGCATCATCAGAAAGGCTATAATCCCAGATGACTGCCAAAAATGACAAAATTCTTAGTCTCAAATTGGCAATAAACCGACCTAGGGAGCAGATTGACTCACCTAAGCCAGGTGGCCAGACTAGATGAATAGGACCAGATTAGCAATATACCGGCCTACACAAAATCTTGTCAGAAATGCATGCTCTTCCCACATGGATCGGCGTGACCATCAGTGATTAGCCAAGCAATAAGGAAGTACTTCTCAGAAATTTAATGTGGAAGCACGATCAAATAATTCAAGGAATAGAGAAAAAGAGAGGAAGAGATTTCCAAAAGAAAAGAACTTTTATTTAGTATATTTCAGCACACTTTCAACCTTGACCTATTTTTAGTATATATACTTTATAAAGGATCAAGCCCAAGCTCATAGAAAAACTCTCCAAATCCAAACAACCCACGTACATAAAATAATAACCCATGAAAATTAAGCCCATCCAGTTTCAGACTGAATCGACTAACCTGCGACTAGGTCGGCTCAGTCTCAGACTAAACCGACCCAGTTGTGTACCATGCCAATAGTCCAAAAATACTGCTTTCTTTCTAAATTTTTCTTTGAGACCTAGCCGACCCAGTCCTGGACTGAGCTAATCCAGTTTCCAACATAGCCGGCTTAGTCTCAGGGTGAGCCAGTCCAATTTTTGAACTTTACTAAGAGAGTTGATTTCTCTTTCGGCTCGCTTCCATCTTCCCATGACCTATCTTTTTATATTTTCAAGACTTGAAAGTGCCACTTCTGAGCTCACATTCTCCATCTTGGTGCTTTCAAGTCCTTGTGAACTCATCTCTTCTCAACAGATCCATCCGTGCCACACATCTCTGAAAGCTATCATTGGAGAGTACCTTCATGAGTGCATCAGACTAATTCTCTTTGGTATGGACCTTTATCAGTTCCACTTCACCTTTCTGTTAGATATATGTGCCCTAGAAGCCAGAATTGGCTGACACTTGTAATACACTTCTAGGGGCAAAATTGTAATTTTGACTAAAAGCAATAAATGGGTTATTTTCTATCACATATGTGTATTTAGTGTCTGTGATACATCCTTTGAGTTAATGGTAATGATAATTCATATTTTCAAGAGTTGAAAATTTAAGACATGAATAATCATTATTAACTCATAAATTACTCCTGACCATAGGATCATCATGAGGATGGTGATTGATCCGAAAGGTTGGTGTACAATCGCTTCTCTTTAGTAGATGAGTCTTGAGTCTACGGTGTGGAGACACCGAAGCGAGAGTATAGGTACTCGTTAGAGAACAAGGGCACTGAGCGTGACCACCTCGAGTAGTCATTAGAGAGTCTACCTTCTCATCAATGACTGACTCGATGCTGCAGTAGTGTGTCTGGTTCTTTGACCTGAGATGCATCGACAGTTCACCTTGAGGGTGTTATAGTTTGACTACACCATTACTCAGTCTCCTAGCCATATGGAACCCTGAGGTGTATGTTGGCTATGACATGTTCATTGTAGAAACTGGATTGCATCAAGATGGAATCTATCTACCTCGGTGGTAGAGGAGTAGCCCTATGATGATCATGAGAATCAAGTCCAGAAATCCATGGCCATGGTAGAGTGAAATAATAGAAAGAGTTTCTATTTAGATTTTCACATTGGACTCGAATCGAATGATTACATCATATGACAGAGACTAGGGTTTGACGAGTTCACCTTAACCCTAATCTGATCGGGGCTCAAGATAGAAGAACTGAATCACACAGGTAGCTGCACCAAGAGGTTCGCATTCAGCTCTGATGGGTTGCCACCATATACTGCTAGGTGTCAGTGGTGGATTTTGGGAGCAATTAGAATGATTTAGATGATCGATCATTCTAGCTGTTCGAATTAGAAGAGTTCTGATCCATCGAAAGGAGTTTCGATGATGTCGATGATAGAAATCATGACATATCCCATTACCATATAGAACTGAACCTAACTGGGTCACACAAATAAGGGTTTGAATCTGGTGATCATCAATTGAACTGATCTAGTTCAATTGATCTGAATGAGATTCAATTAGGTTCAAGGAAATCATGCTAGCACTCGATTGAACCTAACGTTCTTCTTTTACTATCATAAATAAGTTATCCTGTCTAAGCCAAAGGAGTTTGTGCTCAAACAGAGGCCTTCATATGGTCTGACAGGAGGTTGTCCAAGTCAGAAAAGGTTGTCTTATTTGTAAGACACTACCTGCCATTTTTGGTCACCTGCCATTTCTTGTTCTTGACTTTGGCAAATGGAAACATAAAGCATCAAGAAAAAAAAGAGCTTTATTGAGTTTTTCTTGAAACTATTGAGTGGAACCTAAGAAGAAAGGTGGAAGGAATTTAGAGAGAATCTTTAATTTATCCCTTCTCACATTTACTCAACAACAAGAAAGGAAGAAAGCATTGATTTGAACCAACTTCTCCTGAGCAAAAGTATTGAAGCCTTCGTCAATCCTTTCAAGCATTCAAGAAAGAAGTTCAAGCAATCAATATCTCAACTATCTCGACTTCTTCAAA
This sequence comes from Cocos nucifera, assembly GCA_006176705.1. NCBI lineage: Eukaryota > Viridiplantae > Streptophyta > Magnoliopsida > Arecales > Arecaceae > Cocos > Cocos nucifera. Next base: position 261 of record QRFJ01006823.1, on the reverse strand, counting down.
AGCTTAAAATAGTTTTATTATTTTAAACTTAAATTTCTTGTGTATCTTAATTTGTTTCATAAAAACAAGTTTCTTGAAAAAAAAAAACTTGGGATTGGTCCAAGCCCTTTAAGTGATATTGTGAGATTTCGGTTGATATCTCCATAAAAATCGAGTTAATTATAAGTTAGGAATAAAATAATCATTTGTAAGATTTTGGTTGGTAAGCCCAAAAAAATCAATTGGGTAGGATTGTGAGTCTGTGAAAATAATATCGGATTG